>PVIJ01007801.1:7788-79610 GCA_004024925.1 Scalopus aquaticus
CGCCACCCCCAGTGAGTGCCTGTGTCTGACTGTCAGTGATACTCACTGAAAAGTTAGGGAACTCCAGATAACCTGGCCAATTTTGTATCACACTCCTGGGCCAATAAGGTATTCTGACCTACTTTAGGAGCCATTTATTAAGCTGTTCTGTAAGTCTGGGCTATAAATCACCACACAGAGCAGGTGAAAAATTACTTTTGTTCTGTTTTCTAGATGAGGTGCAGGGTGTAGTGAAAAGAGCAAACTTTGGTGTTAGACAGCTCAGTTTGCAAACTGATAGCCCTGGGCTCTCTCTTTGTATGGTAATTCTTAAATCCTCAGCCTCATTTGAAAGGTTACTGTAAGGACAAGAGATAATACGGGTAAGATGCTAAGCATGTGGACAGCCTGAGAAATGTTTGCTGCTCATTGTCACTGTCGCTCACAGAGGGAATGAATGCCTTTTCTCCAGATTTCACTTGAGCACTGTTCCCAGCTAGCCGCCTTCCAGTTAATCCCCCTTTGTACATCATGAGCCTGCTTATGAAAATGTGCGTTTTCAACTGTTATTTGCTTTCCTTTTTCAGATCTGTAAGAGCAAAGCTAAAGAATCTCAGCAGTATTATCACAGCTTGGCTGTCCGGCAGAGCCTCGCTGTCCATTTTAACATCCAGCAGGACTGTGGTCATTTCCTTGCCGAAGTCCCTAACCGCCTGCTCCCCTGGGAGGATCCTGATGCTCCTGAAGAGGAAGAGGATGAAATGGCAGCGACTGAAAAAGAGGGGAAAGGAGAAACTGCTGGGAAAAGCCTGGAGCCCTGCTCTGAAACAGAACCGCCCCAGAAAGCCGGCCAGGGCGTCCTTAGCAGGAAGCAGAGAAGCCACGTCGTAGTCATCACCAGAGAGGTGCCCTGTCTCACCGTGGCCGACTTTGTGCGAGATTCACTGGCCCAACATGGGAAAAGCCCAGATTTGTACGAGAGACAGGTGTGCCTGCTGCTCCTCCAGCTGTGCTCTGGCCTCGAGCACCTCAAACCCTACCATGTCACTCACTGTGACCTGCGCCTGGAGAACCTGCTGCTGGTCCACTACCAGCCTGGGGGCACTGCCCAGGGCCTTGGGCCTGCCGAGCCCAGTCCCGCCTCGTCTTGCCCCACGAGGCTCATCGTAAGCAACTTCTCTCAGGCCAAGCAGAAAAGCCATCTGGTAGACCCCGAGATACTCCGGGACCAGTCCCGCCTCGCCCCAGAGATCATAACAGCCACCCAGTATAAGAAGTGCGATGAGTTCCAGACCGGCATCCTCATCTATGAGATGCTGCACCTGCCCAACCCCTTCGACGAGCACCCAGAGCTGAAGGAGAAGGAGTACACGCGGGCAGACCTGCCGCGCATCCCCTCCCGCTCCCCCTACTCCCGGGGCCTGCAGCAGCTGGCCAGCTGCCTCCTGAATCCCAACCCTTCGGAGCGGATCCTCATTTCAGACGCCAGAGGCATCCTCCAGTGTCTGCTATGGGGCCCCCGGGAAGATCTCTTCCAGACGTTCACCGCCTCCCCCAGCCCAGTCCAGAGGAACACCCTGCTCCAGAACTGGCTGGACATCAAGCGAACCCTGCTCATGATCAAATTTGCTGAGAAGTCCCTGGACAGGGAGGCAGGGGTTGGCCTTGAGGACTGGCTTTGCGCTCAGTATTTGGCCTTCGCCACTCCAGACTCCCTCAGCTGCATTGTGAAGATCCTGCAACATCGTTAATGTGCCCCGGTGCTGCCGTCACTTCATTGACCACCCTTGCACTTCCCCTCCCTAATGCACAGAATTCAAGGAGAGAGACAAATCTTCCGCCGCTGACCATGAACAAATACATCTGCTCAGAAGGGTTAGCCACAGCTCCAGTTTGAGTGAGACGCTGAGTCTGTCCTAACTTTACAGAAATTCAACTGCACCAGCATGCAGTTGCCTTCCATTGGAACCCCTCCACCCTCATTATCCCCACAGAGGCAGGTAAACAACGTGTATATGAAAAAGATGTGTATATGAAAATACTCGTCTTTGAAAGGACTGCTTCTTTGACTTGAACTCAGTGAGCTGGGTCCAGTTCCTCCAGATCCGAATATCTCCTTTCATTTTACCACCAAGTATTTATTCCGACTAGCAATAGACAGATTTAACCAACCCTTACCGTTGTATCCTGCAAGTTCTCACAACAGATTTTCTTCCTCTCAAGTATCATAACTGACTCTTCCAGGTAAAACTGCCCCCTTAACATCACCCCATCTTGATTCTGGTGACAAGGTCCTTTTTTGCAGCAGACAGTACAAAGAGAAGGAAGACCCCAGCTTCTGGGGCACGGACTAGTCTTCACATTTCCATTTCTATCATCCATAACTGTGTGTGCTGCATGGAGGATGGTCCTAACAGCGTCCCTCTGCTCTCACTGCCTGGTTCTCCCTCACCTCTGCTCTGTCCCCACTTGCCAGTGAAGTTTGGGTTTAGCAGCCACTGTGGCCCATGACAGAGGTGACCCAAGATAATGTCAACAGCATTCAGCAGGGTGGAGTGCCGTTCAGATCTTACAAGTGGCTGAGAGGAGACAGGATGATTTTGCTGCATGTGCAGTTCTCCAGGGCCATTAGGGGCCATTAGAGTTTAAATTTGTTCTTTGATTACTGTCAGAGCTGTCAGCCTCGGCAGCCAGGGCTGGCGACACCCAGATCACAGGTTCCCCACCTGGGAGTTACTGGCCAACTCCCTGCCTCAGTGGTCAGTGTTAACTAGTCTACCAAGTGCTGTGGCAGCAGGCCCAGATGAGACAGCTGTCATCTGTGCGCTAAGATCCCCAACGAAGGCCAGGTGCCACTGGCTGGTGGGTGGCTGGAGGGAGGGGACAGGCGAGGCTTCGAGCTCCTCCCCAGCTGCCCATCTTTCCTGCAGAGGCTGCTCCTGGAGGTGCTGATGGCTCTCGAGGACAGCTCCCGGGAAATAGGACGGCTGGGGGGCTGCTGAGAGCCGCTCACCGTGCGGGGCCTGTGCTCCCCTCCCGTGGATATATGTGCAATTTTTTTGTATGTATTTTTTTTTAGCTGTATATTACAGTGTTTATGTTGCAACTTCACCTGAAGCAAGATCTACAGAAACCTGCCCCTTCTTCCCTTGGCACATATCTTCCCTAAGAGACGTGTGTTCCTTCTACCAGAGTGTGTGTATACGTGTGTATGTGTGTGTGTGCACGCTTGTTTTATTCAAAAACTGTGAGTAACTGTTTACTTCAACCTTGAAATCCCAAGAGTCACTCAGAGGCTGTGAGTGTGCGCCGTGTGTGCCCGTGAGGCCGGGCCTCTGGGAGCCGCCTGTGGCAGAGCTGATGGGTATGTTCTCTTCGCCTGTCAGTGAGGGAGCCCTGGGGCCCCTAATCACCACCACAGAGTTTCTTAAAGTCAAAACTGATTGTGCGGTATTACTTAGCACATTAGTGGCCTTTGGAAATTTCTAAACTTTTAACATTTTTAACAGCCTTTCATGTGATTTGCATATATTGAAGAGAATTAAGAAAGGAGAAGAATGTATTTTATTGTGCTTTTATTCCTTTTTTTTAAGAGAATGGGATGTGGAAGGCTCCAGGTGGAGGATCTCCTTGTCCTCCTGGCCAGCGGTCCAGGAGAGAGAGCTGGTCGGCTCACAGTCTTGGGCTCCTCAAGCTGGAGAGCAGGGCTCTGCCCCAGGGACAGCCACAGGGTGGGCATGGTGCTGCAGGCCGGCAGGCCACCCTCACTATCCCTCAGCATGGCCACACCTCGTCTAGCAGGCTGGTGCTCAGCTCACTGGGCAAAGGCCCTGTGCACATACATCCCAGCCTGCTTATACACTGAATGGCAGCACACAGGCCCCAGACCGTGCCAGCCAGCAGCCCCTGCCCCCTGGGTCTGCATATTGAGACACTTTCTCAATGTCACTCTCGTGGTGCCTTGCCCATGTAAATTTGAATGTTGACTATTTAATGAGATTTCATATTTAATGAAGAATGTCCTCTAGTCCCTCTATTTGCTCTCTAGGTGTCCTTGATTTTTCTTCCTGTTTTGACTTGGGTTCAGTCTTCTTTTTAACTCTCTAGTGTTACACACACAGATGCCCTCTGCTACCATGATCCTGCTGTCTTAGAGCGCTGGTAAACCAGGCCCCTCTTCACAGCAGATGTGTTTAGACTGTCCTTATATTCAAATGTGTTAAGGGCAAAGATGACTACCAACTGGTCAGAGAAGGGCCTCAGGTTCCCAGAGACAGGGGCTCAATTAATTTTTCTCTAAGTGATGGCCAGGGAATGTGAGGTAGGGAGGGAAGAGGGTGTAACAAGTTAAAGCAGAATAAATTATCTAGACAAGAAGTACTACATCAGATGGGTCTCAGAATACTTTTCCAAAATAATGAAATTAAGTCAATCTGATATTATCACAAATATTTTAAATTTCTATTTCAATTGTTGTAAGGCCTTTGAGTCATTCATCAACTGGAAAGAAATCCTACCCTCAGACACAGATAAACGTACATTTCTCTCTCTCTTGCTCGCTCTCTCGCTCGCTCGCTCTCTCTTGCTCTCTCTATAAATATATATATATATATATATATGAATTTTGATTGTGACTAGTATAGCACTTTAAGTTTTCTCAAGTAACATCAAGTTATTGTCTTCAATATTGACTGAAAAAAATTTCTCTATTATACAGACTTCAATAGAACTATATGGAACTATAGATTCTTCCATTTAATATTGAGAGTTTGGACAGTTAAGCCGCTATTGGGACTTTTCCTTAAGCCACATGAGAAGAACATTCTCTCTAACACATGTGAGTGCTAGGGAAACAGGGCTGGCACAGCCAAGACCCAGACTGAATGTATAGCAGAGTGCCTTGTTAGAGTGATGGTGTAGTGTCTGAGGGAAAGAATCAGATGTTTCACACAGAGGACTGGGAGAAGTCTCCCGGGCTAGCCTGAGGACAGCCCCTTGGGTGTGCTAACACAAATGTGATGCCTGGAAGTGAATTCATGAAGATTAAACCTATGGGAACAGGCGCAGTTGTAACCTGTGGAATCAACAGCAAAAGAATCACAAACTGGCCCACCAACCCCTAGAGCACATTAGAACTACAGGCCAGCAACATGGCCATGGGGCTCAAGTTTTGCCCTCAGAAGATGAACTGGAGGAGGTACAGAGAGGGGCACAAGCGCCCACACCACCTAACCTGATACTGAGGGGCTTAAAATAAAACACACGTGCTAGGATTTGAAGAGTCCGTGTAACCTTACATTGTCAGATTAAGTGTGGGCCAGGTTTGCTTCCAAATTCAGAATAAGTTTGTGAATGTGGAAAATTCTAAGCCTTGAAAGCTAAACCTCTAGAAGTAATAATGCTCTTTCTGGGGGTAAAACTACCTACAGTTGTATTTTAATGTTTCTAGCTTTGTAAAATTTTCACGCAATTGGGGCAGAGAAGGATTGTACTCGTCTTCCCAAATCTGGATTAAGAATACTTTGGTGCTGAGAAGTAACCTGATTTGGTCTTCCTGGTAACCTCCAGCTAGAATTTTTCCTTAGATTTCACTGTCAGGGATCAAAACAAAAAACAAAACAAAACAAAAAAAAAAACAAGCTAATCCCACTAGCTGGGATAGACTTGGGATACTGCACTATATCTCAATTGGTTCTAAATGTTTAAAGCATGAACATGCTTGGAGCGAGGAACTTGACTGGCTGGGCCAGCTCTAGTAATGTGTTTTATTCTCCTCACTAGTTGATAAGGATTGAAAATTCTGGTCCAGCTTGATGAGTGAGCAGGAGGGCTGCCCATGAAACCAGGTTATTAGTTTTACCTCATTGGCGCTGAGATTCTCAAAGGCCCAAAGGCTGTGCCGAGACAAATCTCAGTGCGCTCTTGCTGACGTGCGCTGAAGTCCAGTTGTCTGTGCTCAGGGTAGCACCGAATGAGGGGATTCCACGGACCAAAAATGAGGCCATGGGGGACGCAGAGGAGCTGCCGTGCAAGGTCCTAGACAGAGATTATACCAAAGAAATCAAGCCTTTCGATCCTGATGCTTCTATAGTGATGAGGTTGAGTTACGGCAGATACCATGGGAGGAGAATTCACATACATTCCATGTCAAGCGATAAAATAATCCATCCTCCAAAAAGCACCTTTTTTTAAAGTAATCCATTTTGTGCATTAGAGGGGAAAAAAGACGAGGGAAGCCTGGGCAGATTGTGAAGTTCCTCGGCATGTAAGGAGGAGGAACCATACCCTCTCCCTGGACTGTGGCTGTCGCTGAAACCTCAGCGTGGGGACTTCATATCCATGTGATACTGAGAGCTGAGGGTTTTTTTCTTTTAAGAGACAGAGTTGTTTCAATGAGTTTGTTTAAGAACTCTTGGGAAATTTCTTAACCAATTGTGATACTTTTTATAAACCTTCCTACCAAGGTGTTTACCACTCATCCTTACCATCATAAGTGCCCACAATGTACAAGGTGCTATCCCGCTGTTAAACACCCTCTCTCTGCAGCTGTTTGAAGTTAGAGTAGGTTTCTGCATCAGCCCCTGCTTTCCCCACCCTGGTGGGTGCAGGGGTTGCATTCCAGACATCCATTACATGTCTCCCACTCCAGAGAACCTCATGTTTATTCCAGCTTCTCCCCTTGACCCATGCCACTCACCCCCATGTTTTTTTTTTTAATCACGAATGTTTCAGGGAATCAAAAGAGGTCGAGAATTTTTTTAACCTAGCAGAAGTACAGAGTCATATATTTTGCTACAAATATTACTGTGTTACAGAAGATCCACTTTGCCAGACTAGTGTGTGGAAGTATTGTGTGTGCGCGCTCTTGATGACTTGAATGTTGAATCAGCCTATGGCTTCAGGGTAGCATTTTTGAAAGCTAAGCCACAATACTTCAGGAAACTTGCTCCAAGTACCCCTTGGTGATCCCTTCCCTTGCCAGTTTTTAGGGTGTTTCATGTGAACACACTGGGTTGGGGTTTCCCTTGATGATGTTGCAGGGCATTTGGCATGAGATCAGGGCAGCAAAGGATGCCCTCCTCAGCGATCTGAATCATGGCTGTCCTCATTCCAAGCTCTCTCAGCCCCATGGTTCTGACCACGCCCTCTATTTGAAAATCTTGTTTCTCATGCTCATTCCTGGAGCTTCATTTTCCACTTATCTTAGAGTTGTATAAACCTACCAATGAAAGGTCCCCTCTGTCACCAGGTGGCACCACCCTTTGGTTTGCTGTGGTACTTTGCTGTGTTCTCTGTGGCATCATGTTACTGTGTAAATAAATTCATTTTAATATACACTAAAAAACAAGCGCTTGTCTTTTCAGCGACTCTCCCTCATCGACCATGCTTGATCTGGGACAGACCCGGTTGTGTTTTGTCCCACAGGATACATGCCGTCTTCCATCCTGTTCCAAATGTCCTGTTCATTCCCTTACGAGGCCCCAAAGAAAGTGGGGACTTTGGCAGTGCTGGAGTGCAGGAGGCTGAGGTTTGCTGTGGAAGACTGCCCCCTGGTGGCCGGTCAGAGCACAGCCTCCTGTTGTTGCTCCGCCTCCCGGAGGCCGCAAACCAACCCAGTGGAGGAGTTGGCTGTGCCTTGCTGTGGCGGCCGCATGCAGCCTCCTGCCTGTTCCTCAAGGCACATGGTTACACAGAGGCCTCACAAATGCAGGCAAGCTAGTGTGCAGACACCGGCACTGGAGAGGAGGCCACCGGCCCAGGCCAAGTTTGCTGTGGCAGTGGTTGCCTCAGCTACCATTTTAGAACAGAGCAGATGAAAGTACAAATGTGTGGACTGTTTAAACCTGACTTTTAGAGCGTCCATCCCTGACAGTGGACACTCTTCAGCCCAGAGTTTCTGCTCCTCTCCACTAGCAAGCATTCTGGAATTTGTAGGCATGTTTAAGGTATATTCCAGGAAATGGATCGCCAGTGTTTTGTGAGGAGCTAGAACCCAGATTACTGTGAACCTTGTTGACACTCTGTCTCCTGGGCCCAGGAGGAAGGGTCAGCCTCAGAGCCAGGGGCCCCTGAACACAGGCGCAGCCTGCTGCTGGTGAGGAGCAGGGACTCCCCCCTTGTCGTGAGCCCCACCCATTGGCTTCTGGGGGAAAGAAACCAAAGAAAGGAGTGGGCAGTCGGGTTGCAAGTTCACAAGGTCACAGATGAAGGGCACTAGGCTGGGCTGTCAAATGCTCTACTAGCATGGTAGCCATCTGGGGCCAGGTGTGGGGCCCATGCAGGGTGGTGCTCCCCAGGCAGCAGGCCCAGAGAACCCAGAGTTTCTGTCCTTCCTGTGGGATCACTTTGTCCTTTGGTGTAAATGGAGAGAAAATCATCCTATTTTCCCTCCATCGCCTCACCCAGCAGGGGAGCCCCTCCTGGAATGCCCACAAGAGGGTCCCCAGCCTTCTTGATCCTGGTGGCCCAGTGGCCCTGAGCCGCTGACAAAGGCCACAGGGTCTCTGGCTTCCATGTGCCTGCAGTCTGACTCCTTTCGCCCAGGCAATGGAGGATTTTTTTTAAATAAATATTTTATTTATTTTTGTTATATCTTTTACATTATTGTGTGTTCCCCATAGGTTACCCACCACCTGTTCACCTGTGGAGCCATCACCATAGTCCCCCATTCCCCCCACTTCCCCCCTCTTGAGCCCTTACCCTCCCCTCCTCCCCTGCTGAATGTCGCACTCTTATTTGGTTCCCCTATATTCCTGTTATAAGTGAAACCATTCGATATTTTTCTCTTTCTTTCTGGCTTATTTCACAGATCATGATCCCTTCTAGATCCGTCCATGTTGCTGCGAATTGCATTGATTTCCACCTCGAATTAACTGGTGGCAGAGCTCTCAGTGCCTGGGGCTGCAACTGTGCTTCCTCTGCTCCGGGGGCTCGCCCTGCTCTCCAAGACCCAGCAAATCATGCTTCCTTTTAAGTGAGCCTCTGCCCTGTGGAAAGGAACTTCATTAGCACCTTAGGGTCTAAGAGCTGCAGTTATTGGATTAGATGGGATCAGAACACAAGTTGTGTAAGAGCAGCTCTGGGCCATCCCAGTTGAAACTTAGAAAATGGATTTTTTTTTAAAGATTTATTTATTTATGCATACAAGCTGGGGTACAGGCCAGAGGCGTGGGGCTGCGAGAGGGTTCACCAGAGACAGAGCGGGGAGCAGAACAGGCAGATCAGAAACACACTGCTGAGGGGAGCAGCGGGTGAGGCAGGAGATGTCTGCCGCGCCATGTGGGATTCTCCCTGGCTGGGCGTCGAACTCGCATCGAGCGCCGCTGACAGCTACACAGCCCAGCGCTTGACCGCTGCGCCACCAGGGAGGCCAGAAAATGGATTTCACGCTGGGTGGGGCGGGGGTCCAGGAGGGAGTCGGTTGCCCAGATCCAACTCTCTCAAATTGGCAACCCTCTGGGTGGAAACAGTTGGCTTGGGCACAGCCCCTGACTCCCTGAGAGCCCAGATACACACATGCTCAGAAAGGTGCGTGGAACCAACCAGAAGGCAGGGACTTCTTGGTCACCTGTCTTGACCAAGGTGGAGGGCTACTGGGCTCCTAGGGAATCTGCAAAGGGTAGGGGGAGGCTAGGACCCCAGGGATAGGGTATAGGGGGCATAGCTCTCAGCTCTACAGGTCTGAGACCCAGGGCATGATTGAAAGCCTCTCACTCCACCTCACCCCACCCCCAGCCTTCTCTGCCTGGGCCCACTGATGCTGCCCAAAGCTGAGGACAGAGCCCAACGTGGACTCTGCAGGCCTCTTCCTCAGCCACTGGCCACTGCTTTTCTCCTGAGCCTCCTGCCTGGGGGCCTGCTCCTAAAGGTTGGGGAGTGCTTTACCCAGGCACCTCTGTGCTCCCAGCTTGGGCACTGCTCCAGAAACTACTCCCCATCCCCACCTACTGCTAAGTGAGGCCTGAACAGCCACACGATTAGTGCACATCCCACCCCACTCCCTTCATCCCCACTGCCGCGCCATGAGATGGCTCCATCCTAACCATTGTTAGGTGAAGAAAGGGAGGCCCACTTTCCACTCAACTAATCAGACTCAGGATTTGAACCCAGACTGCTGGGTCTTCTGTTGCAGTGCTCTTTACCCCATTTCTGCCACCCAGGTGCAGGCAGGATGCTGGGGAAACCAGAAGCTCCGAGCAGCCAGTTGGCTTCTTCAGGGTAGTTGTAGAGCCTTGGAGGTGGTGGGGCAGGGAGGTGCGTTTTTGCTTCTGTTCTTTTATTTAGTAAATACCATGTGGAGGGGACTCAGTAGTGGGCAAAGCCAGCAGGAAGAGGAGTGGAGCGAAGATGTCTCCCTGATCATCAGGGTCCCATTTAACCGAGAAACGTTTGGGTGATTCCAACTAGAAGAGGTTCCCTCACCCATCTGAAATCATCAGCTTGCTCCTAAGATTTGGCTCTTGGTCTGGAGTATCTCCTTCATTCCTGAGCACTGTGGTGCTCGGGGTGGGGCGCCAGCTGCCCGGTCACCTCTCCTCCTCTGTCCCCTCAGAGTTCCATTTGGACCAGAGGAGGTGAGAGCTGCTTCTGGTTGCTCTTGCATCCAGACCCTGGGCCGGGCTTCCCACATCCATCCCCATGAACACTCGCCAGCCCCACTCTGAGGAGGAGGAAACCTAAGCCTGAAGCACCTGGTCAGCTGAGGCCCCAGCCCAGCCTGGCTGACTCTGAGCGGCTCTCCTCCAGCCCTTCACCAGCCTTCCTCTGTGGGCCTATCTGTGCCAACGGATAGGTCTGGGTCCCATAGGCATTCATTCCTGTATTGAGGAATGAAAGCCAAGGAAGTCTTCCTTATACAAGTAGAACAGGAATGGGGAAGGGGGCAAAAGCAGAGGGGACTTCAACAAGATAGGGCAGCGTTGGCTGCTTCAGGAGCTTCTGGATCAAGAGGCTGGGGAGCAGCCTTGCCTCCCCCACCCCACATCCGCATGTGGGGAGGAGCTGATTTTGTCCCACCAGTCAACTCCAGCCTCTCCTACCTTGCAGATACCTGCCAGGTGACTTCCCAGGATGGTTTCTGGAACCAAACAACTCAGCTACCACCAGCCATCACAGACAACTGGCAACTTTGGCAGCTTTCCTTTTCTTCCTTTCTTTTTTCTTTTTAGAGCATTAGTAATATGCCTTCCATTCATCCACCCACTTTATCCCTGCCTGTCATGGTAATCAAGGTTGTAAAGCCAACCCCTCACTCACGCACCTGCAAATATACCTGAAGCGTGCACACACCCCTGTACAGTGTGGACAATACTGTGGGGTCTGCTCTTCCCACATAACTTATGCGAGGGCTGAGCCAACAGCCATGTCTCTCTCTAAAAACAACAGAATTATATACACATATATACGTGAGTTTCTTCTTCATATTTCTGCTTTTCTAACCATCAGCCACATGCCTGCAGGGGTAGCCAAACAATGAAATATGAGAGAGCACAAAACTGCTAGGAACCATCAGAGGAGATGGAAAGGCAGATGAGTCGTTGGGTTGGGCAGAAAAACCCTATAGTGTCTTGGATACTTTAATGAAATTGGAACAAAAAAAAAATCTCAATTTTTTTTTCAATATTTTTTAACCTTTACAAAATGGTCCTCGGAAGAATGAATGGGTAAAAGAAACCCAGCAGTTGTTGAAATTGAGAGGTTATTTAAACATGAAAAAGTGATGATCAATAGCTACAATGAATAAAACAGTATGATACAAGTACAAGAAAAAAACAGGTCAATGTAATAGAATAGAGAACCTGAAAACAAAACTTAATATCTATAAACTTGTAAAATAGGATACGTAAGACGTCACTAATGGAAAGGGGAAAGTCTTATCCAATCAGATGTGCTGGCACCATTGGTGAGCTATTTGGAAAATAATTAATCTGCATACTGGAAGCCAAAATAAATTCAGACAGATCAAAGAGTTACATGTCTCAAAAGAAAAAGAAAAAAGAACCCCTAAACACTGAGAGAATGTTAAGTCGATATCTGTTTTATCTCTTGATGATAAAGGACTTTCTAAGTTAAAAAGTGACGGAGGGCATCTGAGAAGAAAGATCAGTAGGTTCAGCAACATAAAGATGGTATACCTTCACTCACTGCAGACTGTAGAAACAAAATTGAAAAGTAAATAACCAGCTAGGAAAATAATTTCAAAAAATAAAATGGACAGAGGCTTAAAATCCTTAGTTAAAAAGAGTTTATACAAATCGGTGAGAACACAAAATGTCAATAGATAGATGAAACAGATACTTCACAGAGGAATCCAAACGTTTGACCTTTCTAGAAATAAGAGAAGTGAAAAACTAAGATGGTCTATCTAAACAGCATTTTAATCACTTTTTGTGGTTATAAAATATATATATTTATAGTCAAAAATCTGAAAACTGAAATTGACCCACTGACCACCGTCCAGAAGTGTCCACAGCTGTGTGCTGTCTGCTCTGTGGCGTCGATCCCGCCATCCTTCACTGTGTTAGCTAGGATCTATTGTTGGCATCCCATTTCCTGCCTAGGAGCTCGACAAAGGTCTTTTGGAAGCTTATACTCAGAGCTGGCGGAGCTGTACAGTTCTGACAAGGCAGGTGCAGTTTTGAACTAGATCAGGAGGAACTTTGTTCATCCTGTCCTTTTGCTGAGGCCACAGCTGCACTGGGTGTCCACGAGGTGTGACCCTAGCAGATTGGATGTGCAGGAGGATTTGTTCAAGTTCAGAGCACTGGGGGACTTTTCAGAAGGACAGACTCTTGGAGCCCTCCCAAGTCTAGCGACTCAAAGGCCCTTTCCGCGTAAGGTCCACCCTTATTCCGCGCTTGCCAGGGCCCTCTCTGTCTGAGTCTGGAGCCAGGCTCCCAGCACTCCCTGAGCCTTGGTTTCCATGGAGAGTGCTACCTCACAGGTCACTGCAGGATTAGAGGACAGGAATCAGCAATGTGTTTAACCCACTGCCTGGCAGTTGTAAGTGCACAGATACTATTCACTCTAAAGGACAAACTCCAAGCAGATATTGGCTTTCTGGTTTTATAGGTCGGGGCCCAGCAAGAGGTTTTTGCCAAACTAAGCCACCGTGGATTCAAATCTCTGCCTCCCAAGAGTCAGAAAACTGCTTGCAGCACTTACCTGACAGTTTCTCCAGCTTTCTAAATATTCCCTGGCGAAATTTCAGAAGGCCCTGCTAACAGTCCTTTCTCAGAACACCTCCCACCTGCTCAAGGTGACCAAGCATATCAGAGGCAGAAATGGGCCCAGCCCCCATGCAGGCCTCCTCTCAGGCGCCTGGCCCTTAGGAGAGGTGTACCAGCAAGTGATGTACTGAGCAGAGTGGGGGTTGGACAGAAAGTGGGGGTGAGGATGTAGGCAGCGGTGGGCGGCCTCTCTGGCTCAGGGCCTACTGGTTCATTACAGGTCACAGTCACCATGTCCAGAGCTCTCCCTCCCTTGAACAGGGCTCAGCCTGCCCCACCCGCCCTGGCCTCACCCTCCGCAGAGCGTGCTGCCCACTACCAGGGCTGTCATTTCTGCTTCCCTAGGACACTTAGGTCCTGGCGTAATAAACTCTCCAGTTGAACGTATTTTATTTTGGGGAAAGTCATTAAACTACTTTTGTGGAAACATTTTAATTGAATTAGATTGTTTTCTGATTGTAATAAATGTTAATTAATTGAGTGGGCTGGATGTCCTTAGAGCTAGCTGGCTTCTCTCAGTTTAATTAGGAAGAGAATGCAGACATACTTCTTTTTGCCATAAGTCTGTGGTTTAAATTTGTCTTTCGTGCTAATAAAGTGATCAGGCGAGAACAGGGAGCAGATGATTTCTTATATCTGAAATTTAATAGCCTGCTTCGCTCACAGCGCCAGTGGCGGCCCCTGCTTGGCATCATTGGGGCGCAACCCAATTCTCTTGTCTTGGCTTAATGCTGTTTCTCCTTTTCTCTTGGGAGAAGAAAGAAGTTTCAAGTTCTGCAAACATTCCTTTTTTTCACAAGAACACTAGTCACCTGGTTCCAGGGGGTGAAGCTACTGGCTCCCACAGGCATGGCTGATCAGACAAGCAGGTGGTCTGTGAGGCAACCGAACCCCCAAGCTCTGTGTCCTCCCCAGCAGCAGGCAGGCAGGCAGCTCCTGTGCAGTTACAGAGACTCAGAACAGCCCAGCATCCCTGGTGGCTTCTTCACTATACTGATGTGGAAATTGTAACCCAGCGAGGGAAGGGGCAGGCCCAAGGTCACACAGCGGAGATCTGGTACAGTAACATCTAAAGCCCAACCTGCCAGAGTGGTCCAATCAAAACTGACAAGAAGGCCTCCCTGGTGGTGCAGAGGTTAAAGTCTCAGTGCTATCAAGCAATCACCAGCCCTGAAGCATGAGTTCAATCCCCGGCCAAGGAGCTGACCAACATGGCTCAGCAGACCTCCAGCAGAGTCTCGCCCGCTGCTCCCCTCAGCAGTGTATTTCAGTAGATCTGCCTGTTCTGCTCCCCACTCTGTCTCTGGTAAATCCTCTCACACACCCCCCTCCATAACTCTGGCCTACAATCCAGCTCTTGTATGCATAAATAAATAAATCTTTTAAAAATATAAAAAAAAAACCTGACAGAGCCAGCCCCAATTTAGGTGTGAGGCTGGGGATGGACACAAGCTCCTCCCTGAAGCTGCATGATAGTGACGGTGATGGTTGTGTAAACTGGGCGACGTGGAGGGGTCTACACAACACAGAAGACGGTGTGAGGGGCCAGGCAGTTTGCCTCGGACTTGTTTGGAAGGAGGACAGTTTGTGAAGCCTCAAGTAGAAGTATGTCTGTGTAGGGTTTTGAAGGATAAACAGGGGTTGGTCATGTTAACAAAGTGTGAAGAAGGGCATTGCAGACAGAACCAGTAGTTTGTACAAAGCCCAGTCCATTCTGGAATGTTCTGGCAAACAACTGAGCACATAGGAGGCTCTCAGAGGCTGAAAGTGTTCAGATTTGCCCTATAGGAAAGAACCCTCTGTCTGGCCACTGCAGTGCAGGAGGGTCCACAGGGGAATCTAGAGCAGGCCCAGCCAAGTGAGAGGGGCTGCGGGCTCCTACTCAGCTCATTGGCATGTGGATGGAAGAGCAGGGACCAAGCCTAGAAATTCTCAGGAGCAACAACCAACAGTTCCTGGTTTGGGCAACTGCCCCCAAGGTCAGTTCTCCAGAGGAAGCCCTGGGAAGAAGCATGAGGATAAATGGAGGGGAGACACCCCCCTTTTGGGCGAGCACCTTGGCATCAGAATTGTTTTCTCTTCCTCCTCCTGGTGCCGTAGTGATGAGACTTGGGTTAGCAGCAGCAGCTCCGTGTTCAGCCCACACCGAGACACGTGCTGTGCCCCCATAAGCATTTCCTTTTGGGCCAGGCCTGCGAGGCGGGTTTTGTTCTTACCCCACGTCGTCTGGACCACCGACTTACCCAAAGGACACCAAGCTTAGAAGGCAGGAGAGCAACAGCTCCCCCCAGCTGAGCCAGGGTCCCTCTGGCCTACCCTAAATCAATGTGTGCTCCACATTCAAATGGGGCTGAACTAACTCCTTTCCCAAAATTACTCACTGTTATAGGAAACAAAGTTAGGTCTTCTTTGGCGAAGACCTTTTGAGCTGCCCAACATCATTCTTCCTCCCCCAGAAGCACTGGGCATTCCAGACCTCACACCCTGATCCTTCTCCCACCCACCCCATGCCCCCTCCTGTCAGTGGGAGGAAATAAGTCCAGACTGGGCTTCTTTCTTCAAGATTCTACAGTCTAACAAGGACTTAGGCTGAAACGCATCTCCTCTGTGTGACCCTGGAAAGGCTGCGAGCCGTAGCTGACCTTGTCCGCGTCAGTCCCTGCCAAGGCTGCCCCGGGGTCCCCGGTCTCCTGGCACTCACTCATAGATGGCTGCTGGGATTGTGGCAACCTCAGCCTTGCTCCTGGCGCTCTGTGAGTTAGGGGGTTCTGAGGACACTGGGTGACCTTGTAAAAGGTGTCCTCACAGAACCCCAACCCCAGAAACTGAGTCCCAGGGCCTACCAGCCAGGAAGCAAGCTCACTGTCAGTGGAGCGTCCTTCTTTTGTAGGTTCTTCCCCCACCCCCATTAGCAAGTTCTTCACCAGGATCCCCAACAGGACACACTTCCCCGCTCCACATGCCTGCCCTACCTCTGCCACCAGTCAAGCCTCAGTCTGCCCAGCTCCTCTCCTGTCCCACAGGACCTCCCCACCTGCTCTCAGCGCCCTCTGCCCCATCTGCCACTGGCACTTGTCTGAGATGGGCACACTCCCAGAGCAGCCCAAGCCTCAAGCCCTGCCAGGCTGTTCCCAAGGTAGCTGCAACTGCGGGTGTGGCTGGGTGGGGATGGGATGGAACTTGCCAGGGTGAAATTCTCCTATTCACCCTCCCAAAGCCCACGTATCCTCTGCGCAGCACCTCACACTCCCGCTGTGCAGCTGTCTCTCTAGTCCTGCTCTGGCTCCGGGGTCTCTCCCCTCTGTGCTCCTTGTTGGCTGTAAGCACTCCCCTCCCATCCGCTCATGGAGATACACCCTGATTTTGGGGTGGGGAGCACTGGGAAAGGTGCTGCTCCACACCACGGGAAAATCAGAGGAAGATGGCTAGAAAGCTGGTCATCCAGCAGCTCCCAGGAAACCCCCGAAACATTCATGGAGAAAGCACACCTAGATCTTTCCCAAGGCGGCCATGAAAGTGAAAACTGAAAAACAAGATTAAGAAGTGATCCCCCCTCTCTCCCCATTTGCTAGAGAGCAGAGCAGCAGGGTCAACTGGTTCTGAATAGATGGGTTTCCTGTCACACACCCCCCCTTCTACTACAGGATAGAACAGCTGCTGGTGCCAGATTAATGGCTACAATTAAAAGCAAAATGCCCTTGCTGTGGCCGCTGTCCTCCCCGCACCTGTGAGGCTGAGGCTGCGCTCTAAGCCCCAGGAATGGAAGATTTGTGATGAAATCAGACAGGCCTCTTAACCACTGATGGTATCAGGGCCCAGGGGAGATGCAGACTTATATCCTAATCTCCCACCGAGCATCTGTCAGCCCCACCACATGACAATGTCATTTCCATGCACAGCAAGGACCTTTCCCTGGAGGGCTGTCTCCCACCCACCGCCAGCTCCTCCTCCAGCCCGGTCCCCTTGCTTTGGCAGCTGCACGCCGCCTCCCTCCCTCTCTCCCTCCCATCCTCCCTCTCTCATTCCCTCCCTCCTCTTCTCTCTCTCTCTCTCTCTCTCTCTCTCTCTCTCTCTCTCTCTCTGTATCTCTCTCTCTCTGTATCTCTCTCTCTCTCTCTCTCTCTCTCTCTCTCTCTCTCTCTCACACACACACACACACACACACACACACACACACACCCTGATTTATTCATATGTTGCCCTCTTTGTTCATCTGCATTGAGGGAAGGAAGAAAAATAAGGTCCCTTTAGCCCTTTTGGAAACAGCAAAGGGTTGATGGTATCAACAAAATAGTCATTCTGAGGGATTTTTAAAGCTAAGAAGTAGATGAGGATGAACAGAATCGCAGTAAGTAACAGCCTTCTTTCATAGGCCCCCGCCCCTTAGCAGGCCCTTGGGTCATTTCTTTGGGGGATGCCCAACAGGACACCCCTTCCCCATCACATGCCTGCCGTAGCTCTGCCTGTTGGGATTCTGCCACCGGTCAAGCCTCTCCGGGCACCCAGACAGCTCTGGGACCAGTTTCCCCACCAGAGCCCCACACTCTGGGCAGCAGGGCTGGGAAAGGGGCCACAGGAGGCCTCAGGAGCTACAGCCTCTGGCCTGTGTCCCCAGGCTTTACTTGAAGGATTAGGTGTGGGTGCTGAGTCAGGAAGGGGCTTGGCAGCTGGCACAAGACAGAGAGCTAGGACCTCACAGGCTCCTGGGAGGGCAAGTATGGAGGGTCCCGGCAGCAGTGGCAGCTCCTCCATGCCAGAAACTTCTCTAAGGCTATCGGCTATTACAGCTTACTCCCCTCATGGGCACCCTGAAGCCCCATGAGCAGAAGCTGTCGGGCTGGGTGGGCGAGGAGCGGATGGCATGCAAACAGCCTCTCCGGGCTGCAGCCTCTCAAGGCAGACCTAAGACATGAGGCACAAAGACTCCTGTGGTCTGTGTATGCAAACTGGTAATGTTACAGGGCAGGGAGAGGGGCACCCTCGGAACCCCCAAACCTGCCTGCTCGAAATAGGTTCTGCCATCCGCCGCATCAACACAAAACATATATGACCTTTAGTGGAAACAGACTTTAATACAATCAGTATACAATACAAAAGAGACAAAGAATATAGTTTCTAAATCAAGCACCCAAAGTTACCCCTCACGTTGTGGGTATAAGTCCACCCAAATGAGATTGGCCCAAAGCAAGGCCCAAAAGCCTGCCCCAAGTCTAAAACACCTTTTGGCAGGGACCCATAGAAAAGGGTCAGAAGGAGCCAGACAATTCTGGGAGGAACTAAAACACCTTTTGGCAGAGACCCATACAAAAGGGTCAGAAACAGCCAGACAAATCTCTGAGGAAAAGAGAAAATCAAAATCCAGATTAATGATGCCATTGTCACCTCCCCACAGGTCTCTCACCCACAGCTGTTTCATCAGTCCAGGCCAGTGCAGCTTCTTTCCATGTCTCTCTGCTCCTTGGGCCTCTTCTGTCCTCCATCCTGCTTCCTTCCTTCTTCTGTCTCTTTTTCTCTCCTCTCTCTTCTCCAGCTTCTTATGTCCCCTGCTCAGCTCCACCCTCCCTTGGGTGGGGCAGGGAACCTGGAACACATCCTTTTCCTGGGGACCACCTTATTACAGTAAACTATTCTCCAAAGCATCAGTTTACATGCCCCTGCTACCTGCCCCCCCAAGAAACATAAAAGCAATCTGGTGCTCCATTTGGTGGTGTTTCTATAACTTCAATTGTTTGTTTAACTCCTTGTTTTCCATGCTTATTGAACCACAAAACTTGTTTCCTTATAATCCTTCTTAACATCCCATGGAAGTAGTATGCTGCAGGATTCATTTTGAAGAGTGAAGATCTAGATTTTTATTATAAACAGGAGAAGTTAAAATAATGACAACAACAAATCACTAGAAAATGCAGAGAAAGAAAAGTTCAAAAGCAAGAACAAGGTGAGAAATCAGAAGAAGCAGCCTCCAGTGAAAAAGAGTGAGTGCAATAAGAGAGAACTTTGTAAAAATGCTAAGTTGCATATTTTGGAGAGATGGGAGAGTATGTTGCAGAGGTAATGCTAGAATAGTCTCCTATGAAAGAAAAAGAGAAATTACAACTGCCAAGAGAATGCTGAAAATGCAAAAGAGAGCAAGGAGAGAGAAATAAGGTGAAAAAATGAGAGGAGACATTCCTAAAGTAAGGGAAGACTTGAATTCACAGATTAAAAAAGCACCACAACTGAGGGAAAACTTGATAAAAAACAATCAAGTCTGACAGTGTTTGGTCCCAGCATATAAAAAAAGCAGATGATGGGCCTCACTGGTGACACAAAGGGTTAACTCTCAGCACTATGAAGCTATCACCAGCCACTGCAGCACTGAGTTTGATCCCTAGCCAGGGAGCTTCCCACATGGCACAGCAGACCTCTCCTGTCTTGCTGGCTGCTCCCCTCAGCAGTGTATTTCAGTCAGTCTGCCTGTTCTGCTCCCCACTCTGTCTCTGGTGGATCCTCTCACTCCCCACACCTCTGGCCTATACCCCAGTTCTTGTATGTATAAATAAATGAAATAAATCTTAGTTTTAAAAATGCAGATGACTTAAAGAGCAAAATTAAGACCTCAGACATGGGCATAAATATAATAATAATTTAGTTTATGATAAAGTTGGGGAAACTGTCATAAAATACAAGATTTTGGTACAACTGACCATATATCCAGGAAAAAATGATGACTTTCTGTGTCATTCTTCTAAATTTGTTCTAAAACAAATTCTAGCTGCATTTTTAGTGTAAAAGAGTATAAAAATAATGAAAGAAAACACATAGATAAGGTGCTATTATAGATAAATTCAAAAAATGGTTGTGGCTTAGCCCCATGGTTTATTATTGTTCTTGTGGAGTTCAGTCAGAGGATTCTAGTGAGGTGAGGATTTAGCTGTCCAAAAAGAGGCCCAGGGACTCAGGATTAAATGAGTTCTGTCATCTTCAACAAGTGATACCTAATGTTGTCCTGAGCACTGACATACATCTGCCAGGCAGAGAAGCAGAGAGAGGATGATGCCACAGGCGAAAACACACAAATCCCAAACAAGAAGGATCAGCAGGAGAAGTCTTGGAAACTGAGGGGATTTAAAAATTATTAGAAGTTGCTCTGCACAACTCTATGTTAAAATTTTTAAATCTAGTTGGAAATCATTATTTCCTAGAAGGCACATTTTATCAAATTGACCTCAGAAAAGATAGAAAGTCTAAACAGATAGATCTTAACAAAAGAAATAGAGTAAGTTGTCAGTCAACCCATTAAAAAAAGTCCTCAGAGGGGAATTCTATAAAAATGAAAGAACAGACATTATCAATGCTCACCAAATTAATCTATGGAATAGAAAAAATTAGGACATGAAGGTACAAAGCAGGTTATCCGCAAATGGCTGTGGAAGCTCAGGATGCCCAGGAACAGGTCAGAAGTTGCCTGGGGGCTACCCTTATCTCAATAGCCAATATTCCCTATTCCACCAGACCATCCAAGATAGCAATTCATGTTGCTAAGCAACATTCTGAAAGCTGGGCCTTGGGCCCCACTGTTAGGTAAATCATTTTTACAAGCTAGTGTGAGACAGGTATTGAGCTCTTACCACTAAAAAAAGTCCACTGAGACCCAGATTTGCAGGTTTGCTCTCTCCTTCCTGGCCAAGGCGTCTCTCTCAACCAGGCTATGCCAAACCCTCTTCAGGCCAAGCAGCTTGATCCCCGCTTTGTATTTTCTGGAGGTGCTGGAGCAGCGCTGTGTGTCATGCGTCTGGCTTCGTTCAACCCAAATGTCAGGTGGGATAGATAGAATAACCCAGAACCCTGCAACAAACCGGGTCCCAATGAGCGATACAAGTTCTGCTCAGTGAATGCAGATGACAGCAAAGTGAAGGAAGAAGACCCAGAGGGCTAACTGAAATACTTCACTACAAGCTGCTTAAATGAAGGCCTTCCAGGAACCATTGGCGCAATTTTCCACTAACCAGGAAAACTTTCCCTTGTACATGCACGGAATCATGTTGGTATATTGGTTTATACTAGTTAATAAATATTTGATATTTGAAGAAAAATAAAATAAAAACTAATTTTTAAATCGTCTACACATACGTCTTATTCAGTGGGCAAATTATGTTTAATTATAATGTAAATAGGGAATTATATGTTCGAAGACACTTGTTGATAATTTAAAGATAAACATTTATAATATGGATATGAGATATGGCACTTAAAAGCCAAAAGAAGAAAAACAAGAAACAAATAACAACTTTGTCAACCCAGCAAAATTCAGAAAAAAACTGGAAAAAAGAAACTCTTAAGAAAGAATAATAATCAGGAAACATGAAATAAAAATGACAGGGAGAGCAAAGCCTTCATCATTACAGTGTAACGTGATTACATTCCTTTATCAAAGCTAAAGACCCTCACGTGCTGCATGCACACTCACACTCCCATGTACACCGCTCACACAAATCTGGTCACACACCAGTTACAAAATACTCACTTAAAACAAAGTGGCAAAGTTTAACATTAAGGATCTGGCAAGGATGTCCCAGGCAAATGGTAACAAGAAAGCTGGGCCAGACATACTGATAGCAGACAAAGGAGAATTAGGGCAAGACAGGAAACAGCATTTTTGGCAAATAAAAGATGCAGACCATCAAAAAGATGTGAAACAGGCAGGGAATTGGACCAAAGACTCATAAGAAGGGCCTCCCTGGTGGCATAAGGGGTTAAGTCTCAGCACTATGAAGCTAATGACAGCCACTGCAGCATGAGTTCGATTCCTGGCCAGGGAGCAACCCACATGGTGCACAGACTTCTCCTGTCTTGCCCACTGCTCCCCTCAGCAGTGTATCTCACTAGATCCACCTGTGCTGCTCCCCATTCTGTCTCTGGTGAATACAGTCACCCCCCCCAAAAAAAACCCCACCTCTTGTATAGATAAATAAATAAGTAAATCTTTAAAAACAAACAAAACAACAAAGAGTCATAGGAGGACTTATCATAATTCGGAATCAAATTGAGTGGAGGAAAGAGAAGGGTTGAATAGCAAATTTCGCTAGTGTCACATGTAATCTAAAAGCAAGCTGTCCGTTTCCTTTCCAAATCCTCATGGACTAATACCAAAAATTGGTGGCATACTGGGCCACTAAAGATCCCAGTAACCAAAAAGAAGTTACATGGACTACATTCCCCATCACAAAGTACTAAGTCTAGAAATTAATGACAAAAAGATAATGACTTTTCCTCAAGTCTGACCCTGTAGAAATTTTCAAACATTCCTCTAAATAACTCAAGTTCAGTTGAAAAATAAAAGTAGAGGCTACAAACTGAAATGATGAACAGTGGGAATATTTCATATGAAATCCCAGATCATTTGACTGAGGATTTCCTTCAAGTTGTGGTCAGAGCCTCCTTCTTCCTTTCCACACATTTAGGGAGCCCCTGCTCCAGGCTATCCCTGCATGTGATCTGGGGACAGAGTTGAAACCAAAAGAATGTCTCTCTGTGACTCTCACACTAATACAGATAATTCTAAGAATTGTTGGAAAAAAGAAAACTCAATTCAAGAACTGGAACGATACAGATAAAATGACCTATGAAAAAATAAGAGAAAGAATAAAGAAAATTTAAAAAGTGATGGATTAGAAAGAATATAAATTAGAACTGATAAAATGAGGATCTGATTGTTCTCTGCTGAGTCTGACCAAGAAAAAGAGAGAATCACAAATGTGTGTCTTTGGAAATGACCAAGGGGATATGATTGCAGATACAAAGGCAATTATACAGGTTACAAACAAATAATACGTACGACACGATGTCCAAAAAATTGAAACCTAAGGTAAGATTGATAATTATCATGGATAAAAGACAAATGTGTAAATTTCCAAAATGGACACAATAAGAGATTGAAAACTTGAGTGGTTCAATAATTACAGAAGAAAATGAAAAGAACACTCAGGATCTACCTCCCACAAAACACATAAAACATGGCTGATTTTAAAATCCAAGTTTAGGCCTCCCTGGTGGCACAAGAGGTTAAGTTTCAGCACTATGAAGCTATCTGCAGTCACTGCAGTAAAAGTTGGCTCCCCAGCCAGGGAGCTTTCCACATGGCACAGCAGACCTCTCCTGTCTCTCCCGCTGCTCCCCTCAGCAGTGTACTTCAGTAGATCCGCCTGTTCTGCTCCCCACTCTGCCTCTGATGAATCCTCTCACCACCTCCCCACACCTCTGGCCTACACCCCCGTTGTTGTGTGCACAAATAAATAAATCTTTTTTAAAAAATCAAATCAAATCAAAGTTGACAAACTTTCCAGACACTGACATCTCACTTCAATGATGTTGAGTATAGAGACAGAAAGAAACTCTTCTGCAAGATGAGTGTGCCAAAACCAGACACAAGTGAACAGTGACCTCTTAACTGCAGGAACAGATGCAGACAGGCCGGGGACAGACTGCCCTGAGGAAGACCCAGCTTCTGTGGGGGACGCAGTGTATGTCCTGGGCACACGCACAGCTAGGGGACTCCGGCCTTCCCTTGCTCTCCACCACAATCCACATCTGGGACTTCATGGGGTGTTCTCTACTGTCAGTTGATGGGGTGATGGGGGCAGGGAGGGAAGAGAAATTAGTCAAGCAGGGCTTACATGCAAGCTGGTGCCCTAGGAGTGAATGCACTACAGAATATACTGCTTGCAGAATGTTGAAACAGGATTGGGACAGAATTAGAGAAGGTAAGAACCTTGCCCAGAAATCCTGAACTTGGGGTGATAGAGTACCCATAAAGGAGAGGAGGTATTTTCAGTTTGTTATGCTGGAACCTTTTCCTTTTTCCTTTTGGCTCTAAGCCAGGAGATTGGGCTCCAAGGCTTGGGCTGCCCAGGGTTTGATTTTCCCAATCAATTCCCAATTTATAGTTTAAATAAAGCTTGTTTCTCTTATTTGCAAACAAAACCTGACTGGTATAAATATTGGCAAGAGAATATAAATATTGGCAAGGAATTGACCATATGACAATTTGTAGACAACATTCTTGCCTTTCTAAGAAATTTTTAGATAATCAGCATAGAAAAAAAAGGGCAACATTAAAAAATTGACTATAGTGGTGGCCAGATACAAAATTGCTTTCTTATTTGTCAGTTTCATTTGGCAAGGAAATTTAATTTTTTTAAATCCCATGTTCCATGTGAAAATGAAGCCAGATCCGGAAGCTCCTGAATGCCAGGTCTGCTTTGTATTGGAAATGTGAGAGCAGTGAGTCCATGTTAGGAAAATTGAAGTTAGGGTGAGGGGACCCTGGAATTCCTAGGGCTGTGCTTGCTCCTTCTGGAAGGTGCCTGCTGCTCTGCTCATGTGGCTGTGGGGGGAGGTGCCCCCCACAGAAGGCCCAGGTGGCTGGAGAGAGCAGGAGAGTCAGGGCTCCTAGAGGGTGTCTGTCCAGTGAGTCAGAGCTGCCCTGCAGGCCAAAGCAGACCCAAGTTTTGTGGGGCCCAAAGCCTGCATAACTTGGAGGTGTCTGAAAGAAAAATAAAAAAATTATAAATACAAAATCAGTCATAAATATGAATAATTATTTAGAATAAGAAAAGCAATCAGGTCTTCCTGGTGGTACAAGGGGTTAAGTCTCAGCACTATGAAGCTCTCTGCAGCCACTGCAGCGCGGGTTCAGTCCCTGGCCAGGGAGCTTCCCACATGGCACAGCAGACCTCTCCTGCCTCACCCACTGCTCCCCTCAGCAGTGTACTTCAACTGATCTGCTTGTTCTGCTCCCCACTCTGTCTCTGGTGAATACTCTTGCCACCCCCAACACCTCTGGCCTACACCCCAGCTCTTGTATGTATGCATAAACTAAAAAAATCTTTTTTTTAAAAAAATAAAAGCAATCAAAACAACCTACAAATAATAAAAGTTGATATACTGAACTATGACAGCTCCCTGCACCCCCAGCCAATGGCATAATATTTTAAATGGCCTAACACTCCCTTGTAATACCATTCTTCCTCTTGGTTTTTGGCTGCTACTTTTGGTCATCTCTTCATAGAACAATAATATAAAACATAATATATGATATTTCCTACAAAGAGAATAGAGTATCATTCAGGGTTTCCCCTGGGGTGGTTAGTCAATTTGTTATTTTGTTATTAATAGTTTAGGAAAGTTCATTTCAGCTTCACGTCTTGTTGGTCAAATTATAAGTTTTTACGATTGTTGTCAAATTGGGGGAACCTTCTATCAAATTTCTTTTATAAATGAGCTGTAAGATTTCAGAGTAAAGACCATTCTTAAGTACTCTGAACTGATGGCTCGTTAAGCAGAACAATTCAGATGCATTCTTAAATTGCTGCTACACTACTTTGAGCTACATAATTGAGTAATAAAATTACTCTGATTCTGTGTACACTGTACTTATTGATGAATATGTGGAGGGGTTTCTCCAGGCCCTCTGCTGTGCTGGTGGCGACTTCATGTACCATTTCATCCGGAACTGCCAGCCACATTAGGACAAGATGCATCAGTTCCACCAAGATGAGACTCCTATGTTGGGAGGCATAAAACCTGCCACTTCACACACAGAAGTTCTCCGGGTATGGAAGGCTGGTACAGTGCTCAAATCCCACAAATGCTGACATTCTGATGAATTTGATTATGCATGAATCCCATTCATGAGAATGAAAATGTGTTGAACAAGTGTAATTATACATGTGACACTGAATATAATCTTTGACAGGCGAGAATGTCCATGTCAACCGAGCATCCATGAGAAATGAGTCCTACACTCTGATGGTGCAAGAATTTTCCGCTCCTGGCTTCCGGCTCTATTTACTTCTGAACTTGTTTCTTGCTAGGCTGTCTGTGCAGGGTGCTGACAGATTCACATTTCAATAAAACCTCTGAATCTTCATGATGATGGTGAATTGGTATGGCAGGTATTGGTGGACAGAGGTGTTATTGTCAAAATGGAGGGCATAAACTTAACTACTTATGGAAGTGACTGCAAACGACCTAAATACACCCCACCAAGCCAGATAAATATATCTTTGACTGGTCTTCCCTCAGCCAGGTCCAAAAGATGCCCATGGTCATCCAGCACCATGCGACATGAGGGGCAATATGATGAGAAGTTAGAGTAGAAGAAACTGTGGTCTGAATGGAAAACAGTTTGCTTCGTAGTGACCCTCAGACCTACACTCACGGGACAGTTGACAGAGCACACTGGCACACTTGAGTTTATTTCTCAGTCATCTGCCGGGATTGTTATCCTCATTTTCTGGTAAGGAAACTGAGGCTCACGGAGGCCACATGACCTGAGTAAGGTCCAGTAGCAAGGCCATGGGAGAAGAGCGCGGGAAACAGCTCTTCCACCACTAGCTCAACAGTCTCTTCACTGCACTTTGCTTTTCCCCACCTTAAAAGAGGGCAGGGCCCAGAGTGCCGCCTAGTCCAAGCCCTCTGTCCCACAAATGGGAACTGAAGCCCCGAGGTGGAAGGGACTTGGCCGGGTCACACAGGAAGTGGGGGCCGGCTCCCCACCCACTGTCAAGTTTGTCTTCTTGCCTCTCTTCTTCTCCATGTACTTGAAAGGCTTCACCTGCTCCCCCAAGTCTAGGGGACCCCATGGCAGGCTGCACCTTTGCCTTGACCTCTGAAGGACAGGTCCAGCCACAGCCTGTCCCGAGCAATCCTATCACTCTCTTCCAGCTCAGGCCCGCTGCTTTGAAACAGCCTCCAGCCACAGCCCCTACTCAAGAGGGAAACGTCTTCCCTCCGCAGGTTTGTGCTGAGAAGGCCCACTCCCACAGCCACAGCTGGTTGGATGACACCTGATCCAGAGGCCCCATCCAATCCCAGCAGAGCCTGATGGAGTCCTTTCGCCAGGGTGCAGTTGGGGTGAAGGAGGGGAAGCCCTGAGACAGCCAACATGGAGCCCCAGGGCGCAAGGGTCAAGCACAGACTACGGACTTGTGTCCTAGGGGCCCAGGAGCCCCTGGCCTGGGAAAGTCTCCATCCCGCATGTCTTAGCAGCACTGGGGCCAGAATAGCCCTCTGTGTTTGCATCAGCACACTCCCCATGTGCTTTGTGCCATGTTATTTAGACATTACAGAACTTGTTTATTCTTATTTTTTTAAAGCTTTAATGGTGAGTACATTTACATGGTTCACAAATTAGAGCAATGGACATCTCATCCCACCCTGTCCCAAGCATGCTATT
The DNA here is from genome assembly GCA_004024925.1 of Scalopus aquaticus. Lineage (NCBI taxonomy): Eukaryota > Metazoa > Chordata > Mammalia > Eulipotyphla > Talpidae > Scalopus > Scalopus aquaticus. Next base: position 35,215 of record PVIJ01007801.1, read on the forward strand.
CCTTAGTCCCCAGAATTAACCACTTTCATTCATTTCTGTGTCACTTGTCATCATTTCTTTATGCTGATATAAGCAAAGGTGAAGGTATATACCCCCCTTCCTTACACAAAGATAGCACCTATATACATTGTTCTGTATCTTGCTCTTTTCACAAAACAGTCCTGGAAATCATTCCATATCATAAAGCGATGCTTTTTAAAAAATATTATTTCTGTATCAAAGCTCAGAGTTTATATCGGGGTTCACTCTTTGTACACTCTGCACATTCTGTGGGTGGCATGCATCTGCCACTAGCATATCCTACAGGAGTTTCCCTGAAAGTCGCCTGTGCCCCACATCCTCTCCCCGCCGCACCGCAGACCCCATCACCCAGAGATCTTTTCCTGTCTTCGCAGCCTTGCCTTTTCAGGATGCCATTTAGATGGAATTAGACAGAATGAAACCTTTTCAGATTGCCTTCTTTCGCAGAGTAATATGTACTGAAGGTTACTCCCTGTTTTTTTTTTTTTTTTGTGACTTGATAGTTTGCTGAATAATATTCTAGTACCTGGATCTATCACCGTTTGTTTATCCACCCGCTATTTAAGGACATCCTGGTTCCTTCCAAGTTTTTGGCATTTATAAATAAGGCTGCTATAAACATTCAGATGCAGACTTTTGTGAGGATAAGTTTTCAACTCATTTGGGTAAACACCAAGGAGGGCAATTGCTGGATCATATGGTAAATATTTAGTTTTGTAAAAAAGGGTCAAACTGTCAGAGGATGCGTTATTAATTCCACTTAAATCATGTTGCCCTGGTTGCCTGCAACAGAGATACTATAGACGCAAGAGCCAGGCTTTGTTGGGAAATGTTAGTACTTCCAAATTTCCCAAGGCCTCCTTTTCTTACATCAGCAGCAATGTTTAGAAGTATAAATCAGAGTCCACCATGAGCCACATACTGTGGGGACAGCGTGGGGACTCTCCTATGGTGAGGAGGTGACGGAGAGGGAGGTGAGGTACCTGCATACAAGGCAAAAATCAGGTACCAGGGGCCTTGTTCCCCTTGGAGTTGAAAATCTGGAGAAAGAGAAGGACCTACATCGTAAAAACTGCACTCAGGAGAGGGGTGCCCAAAGCCAGGGACTCCCTCAATTCATTAGCAGCCAACTGACCTCCCCAAGGGGCGAGATGGACCCCAGAAGTCAGGGTCACTTCATGTGAGCCAAAAGAGCAGTGGTATCAGGAAGTGTTTTTGGTCTTGTTGCCGCTGGAGAGAATGGAAGAAGTGAGGCTGTGACCAGGGTTTGTGGGAGCCCAGAGGGGCCTAGCCTAGGCTTGGCAGGGGTAAGAGCCCATTATCACTATCTTACCACATGGCCTGCTAGCCTCTGCTCCTCCTCAGCTTCCCCTGGCTCTTCCTGTGATGTTCATAGAAACAGATGTCTCCACTAATTCCTATCTTTCTCCCTGTTCTTTTCTTGCCCAATAACTGCTCCACTTGCTAAGTTGGTGACACAGAAAGTGTGAAAGCTGCCAAAGGCTCCCTCTTTCCACCTCCCATCTGTCCCTTCACTGTAGGCCACCTCCTCCCCTGCCCTGGAGTGTCCCTCTCGCCCTGGCCTGGGGGCAGTGGAAGGAACTGAGGGCTGCAGACCCAGAAAGGCAACTTCCTGTCCCTCTGCCCCACAGCCTGGCCTCCAGGCAGGCCAACTTCCCCACCTGAGCTCTGGCACAGGCATCTCTCTCTAGGAGCCTTGTCTTAAGTGCCCGGTACCTTCTTCATACACCCTCTGCCACCCTTAGTTCAACCCTCAGGATTTCCTGGCCCCTTCCCATCTAACCTCGACCTCTCGCCCAGTGCCCTAAGTGGCCTGGCTTCATGCCCCATCTTAGACCCTGGGGCTCCCTGGAGCACCTCTTGGTATCACACTTTCCATCCACACTTTTCTCCTTACCCCCATTTCTTTATTCTATTTGTCAGCAAATTGCTTCTGTAATTCTACTCCTGTTCCAATACTCATTCGTTTGACATGCCTTTTCTTGGTTTTGCAACCTGGTTCCAGCATCCCACCATAGTTTACTAATAAATCACTGCTTTTTTAAGGAACCCCAAAGTGTTTGTCTAGTTATCTTTCTTTCTCTCCTCTCTCTGGTGTTTTAGTTTTGTTTGTTTGCTTTGGTTTTAGATATAGTGACCATAGAGGGATTTTTGCTTTTGGTAGGACCATTCAGCTGAGAAGGCATCACCTGTCTATATACCTGAGAAGTGATTGTTTCCTGTGGGGCACTTGTTCTGTCTTCCCCTTTAGACTAGCAGGATGCCCCTCTCCTTTCATTCCTTCAACCATTCCCTGCAGCATCCTGTTTGTGGGGCTCTGGACCAGGCCCAGGGACACACATAAGAATAGGACCCCCTAGTGTGCTAAAGGTGGGTCATGGACATATGTAATTGGGGACCAGGAATTGTATTTGTAATTAGTAATCGTTAGATGTTTTTGAGCACCTGTATGCACCAGGCAGATGCTGGTACCTCACTGTGCTTACTCACTTCATTCTTTCAGCCACTTACTTGTTAACCCCACTTTACAGATGAGAAACCCAAGGTCCATCAAGGCAGGGTAACTTGTACAAAGTGACACGGCAGGCACAGATCAGGAGTTGATTCTTGGATAGTCTGACCCCAAAGTCACTCTTCTTGCACTGGTCAGAACAGCTCTCTTCCAGCTCTGATCATAGAAAGGAGCAGCTTTCACACCGGTACTTCCCCTTGTCTTTCTTCTACCTTCTGTGCAACAGGCTGAGGGTGTTTAGCAGAGATGGGCCCACAGGATAAAAGAGGGCATTGGCCTGCACAAGTGAGGGGTAGGAAGCTGTGTTTGTCTATTTGTCTGTACACATACACAGGGCACAGCTAGCAGGGGATGGTAGGCCTATGGGTGTAAAATGACTTTTCAATGTACTAGTATTTCATATGCATGGAGATTTAAGCATCACCAGAATACATGCAGAATCACACATTAAATGAACAAATCATCCCTGAGGTCATCCTATGAATGGGGCATGGGCTAGTGAGAAGTGCAAGGAACAGTCCTTTCTCTAGGGAGTTTGTAGCACAAACATTCACAAGAAAAATTGTCAAGTGGTTTGATGTAAGAATGCGTCAGGTGTGGGGGGATGGAGTAAGTAACCCAGTTTGAGGGGTAGATCAGGAAGGCTTCCTAGAGGTAACACAGGAACAGTTCTTCAAGGTAAAGGAGGATGAGAGAGGACATCCAGGTCAAGTCTGTAATCTGTTCAAAGGCTGGGATGGGAGAGAGGGCAGGCAATTCGGTGGACCCAAGAGTAGTTCAGAATGAGCCATTGCTCCAAAGGTTGTTCAGCCACCCTGGCAGTGTTCAGTAGACAAGAACTATAAAAGCCCTTTAGTGAGGGTAAGGCATGGTCAGAATTTCATTTTAGAAAGATCGTTCTGGAGACATCTTGCTCTAAATGGTGTCTGGAGTACAGACCCTATTATAGCCTTTTGCGCTTCTCACAAGAAAAAAACAAAAATGCAAAACAATTCTGGAAATCAAAACTGACAGGCAATCAATTATTAGAATCTGAAAGGTAAAACAATTGCTTGCACATGCTTCAACTAGGAAACAAAGCAATCCACTCGTGTAAATAAAGATAGAAATACACTTAATTCTCCAGCCATCCAGATACCCAGAATATCTAACAACTAGAAAATTGCACAGCTGCCACTTTTGTTATAAATTGGCTGTTTTTCAAGGTCTCTAGTGCCCTGTTCTCAAACTACTGTCCTTCTTGCACCCACATTTTTACAACTAAATGAGTTTGCAATCCCAAAATAATAAATTGAGAGAAAGTAGAGAAGCCTGAGGTTGGCACTTAGCATGGCAAAAGATGAAGGATCTCAAGGTAAAGCACTGAGGCAGGAGCAGCGGAAGAAGGGAAGACCAGGTACCAACCCCTGCAGTATGCAACTGCAGAGTGCAGTTTCCATACACTGACCAGAAGGACAATGACCAGGAATGGGAACAAAATAGAGCCTCACTTTTCTATGGACCAAGAAGCTAGAAAAAAAAAAAGAAGAAACTCAGTCTAAGTAAAACAGAAGAAAATCATAAAAGCTAAAAATAAATGAAATAGGAAAACAAACAACAGAGAAAATCAATTAATTTATTAATTAAATTTAGCAATGTTGCTGGACATCCTGTCTCTATAAAAAAAAGATCTAGTGGTATTTCTACCAATGAGCTACAATTGGTAAAATTCTAAAAATTAGACCATTTAAATAAAAGCAATAAAGATCTAGAAACAAGTTTAACGAAAGGTATAAAAGTCTACCTACTACATTATTTAGAGAAATTTAAAAACCTAAGTTAAAGACAGGAGGGAGATACCATGTTCATGGACTAGAAAATTCATTCAAGACTACTATAGTAGCACTACTTGAAAGAGTAAAAATTGGAAACAAGCAAAATGCTCTTCAACAATGCATGAGTCATCCTGATATAATCATACAACTGAATATATTGAGCGATGAGAATGGATAAATTATGGCTACATGTAACAACATGAATGAATTCCATAAACATTATGTGGGGTGACAGGAGCTATAAAAAGTTCAAACATGGGAAACACTAATTTCTGGTGTTAGAGGTCAGAGTAGTGGGGGATAGTGACCAAGAGGGACTGGGAGAGATTTCTGGTGCTGGTGCTCCTCTATTTCTCTAATTCAGAAGAGATTCTAACAAAAAAGGAATAATTTAGGAGGTGGAAAACTGATCTAAAGGACTTACAAGTCTTCTCAAACCCAGTGAAACCCAATGTGTAGATCCTGGAGCTCAGCAATAGAGTTGAGCACATAATGTTGGTTTGCTTCTCTAGTCCTCTCAGATTAAGTAGTGCCCTCTGGAGCAGATATTATCACTTACCTCACCCACATTTTGAAGGCAGGTGAAAATATCTGAAAGAAAATATTAGCAAATATCATTCTGTAACTGGTGTTACAGGTGATGCCCCTTGGAGGGGGGTGCTGGTGAGGATGAATAGCCCCAAGGAAAACATGAACAAAGTATCAGTGGGGGTGGAGACTCTGATAAGAAATTCGAGGAACTGCAGAAGCAGCCTCCAGGATTCAGTGTTCAGGATTCAGTGTTTTCGAATCTTCAGTGATTCCAGGTTCAGCAATTTCTGCCTGTACCATGTTGATCTTTCAGAAGGCTGTTGTGGGCCTCTGAAGGACGTGGAGAAGCTTCCAGTAGCCAACCTCAAGATGAAAAGTTCAGAGGCTTTTCAAGTAGCCAAGCCACTGAAACTGTTCCCGGTTTTGGTGCTGTTACAGCCTAGCAGGGAAGGTGAAGACCCAGAGTCGGGCTTCGCTGAGCTGTGTGAATGTGGCCATTTATCAGGTTGTTTGGTCACTGCAGCTGCTGTTTTGAGTGCCTCTTGTCTGGTGCTGCACTGGGGCATCTCAGCAGCTCTGGTGAGCGTCTCCTGTTGTGTCTTCTACTCTCTTGATGAGTTGGATCCTGCCTGTAGTCTGGCTGCCACGTGTTCCAGGCCTCAGTGGCAGGAAGATGCCATCTTGGAAGCATTTGTGTTTAGGACTTTAAAACACTGGACAATGCTTCAGGTGAGGTAAATGGCTATTTTTTGGCCTTAGTAACTCTTTGTTTTTCCCTGGTTTGTTAAATAAATCCCATTATTGTTGTTCTCTGAACCAGAGTAGTCTTGCAATTGTCCACGCAGGTGAAGAACTCAGATGGTGACTGGTAAACTATTTGGCCATTTTTAGTGCCCCTTGCTGCCCATGTATCAATTCCACATTTTACAGATGAGGAAACAGTCCCAGAGAATTGAAAGCAACTTCTCTGCCATCACTGAGGGGTAAGAACCGAGTGATCTCAGACTCCCTGTCCTCTGCCACCCCACAGAGTCAGCTTGTCAACCGTCTCCCTTCTGTTCTACTCATCTCCCAGTTCCTAGGAATATATTTTTCAAAATACATAATTCACTCCACAATTCATGTTTGGCATGTTAAAATGACGCTAAAGACAATACCGATTCCTATTATGTTTCAGCATTTGCCAATAATGGAGCAACTTTTAAAGAGCTTGGAACATGGAGCCAGGAAAATAGCTAAACAAAAAGCCTTCTGTCTTCTGGTCGGTAGAAGCAGACTTGAGAAGGGCAGCATGGGATGCATTTTCACTGCCAAGAAACCTGCATAATGATTTTCTGCATTTTTAAAACCCTGAATCCATTAAGGCTTTTTAATTGGTATTGAGTAACATACCATGTGAATGGCAGATATTACACATATCCACCCCCTAGCATCTCTTCATGTCACTTTTCTCTAGGAAGTGTTAAAGTTTCTCTTTTAACTATGTGTAAACATTTGAAATAATCAGTGTATCCTCAGCCATGTAAAAATGCAGAGAAAATGTTTTAGGAAATATACCACATTATCAGCAGTAGTAATCTCTAGGTTGTAGCTTAAAAACAATTCCTTTTTGGCACTCTCAACTTTTCTACAATGACTATATGTCATCTTTTAAATCATACAACAATTGAAAATCAAAGCTGAGGATACACATTTTTATATTATCATATAATTGCAATCATATCAAAATATGTATATAATAAGATTGTCAATGTTTTTTTCTGAATGTAAACCAATGAGGCTTTTTATCCCTTTTACTTTGGAATTTTCCAATTTTTCTGTTACAATTACCATATGAATCCAAATTTTTGATAATAATGGAAATTGAATCCAGCTACGTTGAGCAGTAAAGGATTTACTGTAAGAACATTAGGTAGTTCCCAATAATTCTAGGAATGCTGGAAGTCTAGGAAGGCTTACTGAAGAGAGAGAGAGAGAGAGAGAGAGAGAGAGAGAGAGAGAGAGAGAGAGAGAGAGTCGCACCAAGGTCAAATCAAGGTCAGTGGTTTGATGAGTAGACCTCATTGACACTGCCACCTGCATACTCAGCCACTGCCGCTGTTGGAACCCCAGTGTCTGCGCTGTCATCATAAACACTCCAATGTATGTGGCTTTGCATCACTCTCTGAAGGTTTAAATTTCTGGGCAGGATCATCTAATTCACCGACATCAATCACGTGGCCACATTCTAGCTGCTTGAGTGCAGGGAGAAGTGCTGTTGCTCTTGATTGGGCTTTCACACAATGGAGTCCTTCCACAGAGATAGGGTGTTCAAGTGCAGGACAGCTCAAGAGAAGAGAAATAGCCACTGCAAGCACATGTTTTCGTTGTTACTACAATGTCCTAAATCAGGTCTTTATTAAGACAATAATCACCATAAGCAGACATTGCTTTTCCAGTGGGAAAAAAAATGAACCTTTTCTTTCTTGGGAAAAGACAGAAATTTTGTTGCGCACAATGTGGAGCAGAGTACACTAGACTTCCATGTGGAGAAATTAAAAAACAGGACTAATTGGGGCCTTCCTGGTGGCGCAAGGGGTTAAATCTCAGCACTGTGACGCTATCAGCATTCATTACGCCAATAGTTCAATCTCTGGCCAGGGAGCTGACCCACATGGCACAGATCTCTCCTGTCTCGCCCACTGCTCCCCTCAGCAGTGTACTTCAGTACATCTGCCTGTTCTGCTCCCCACTCTGTCTCTGGTGAATCCTCTCACGCTCTGTGCCCCGCCACCCCCCAGCTCTGGCCTATACCCCAGCTCTTATATGCATAAATAAATAAGTCTTTGAAAAAAAATCAGGGCTATTTGCAGAATGTTTTTAAGCCAAGGGTCAGTGAGAGAAGGCACAGTGCCCCTTCCTCCCCTGTGTGTGCCAAGGTTAGGGGCAGCAGGACATACAGTGAGTCTGTTTCTGGGAAGTGACCTCATCCCTTCATTGGTTCTTTTCCTTATAGGTGCAACTTTGCCAGTGGGGGTAAAATCTGACAGTTTGAGTACTTGATAGAAGGAATTAAGAGTACCAGGGTAACCCCAGAAGGTTAATTTTCTAGAAAGAAGGCATCTCCCAGTGCATGGAAGGGGTCAGTGAAGGAGAGAGTGTGTCATGATAGCCAATCTTGGCCTGGGTAAGAGCACAGGTGTGCTGTTCACTGGGTGAAGGGGCAGAGTGGGGGCAGGTTCTAGGGAAACAATGAGTTCCACTGGGGACATGCTGAGTCTGGAACATATTTGAGTCATCCCCAGACAAGGCTGGGGTTCCCTGTTATACACTTCCACAACAGCCTGCACTCTCCTTTGTATCGCTTACCCCACTGGAGATTGAGTCAACAATTGCACGGTGTGGAAGCTCATCTCCAGATTGCCAGCACCCTGAGGCCTTGGCCTAGGGGTAACCACTTCACTGCTACATCCTAGCACCCAGCACAGAGCAGCACAGAGCGCTTAACCAGTAAATAGGTTTGGGATGAAATAATGGCTGCCTGGAGATATGCAGAAGGCAGAAGGCAGCTGGATATAAGGACAGGAAGTTGAGAGAAAGACCTGGGATGAAGGTGTAGGTTCAGGAGAACTCCACTCTTGGGTTTTGACTGAAAGTTGGCCCTAGGGAAGATGAGTGAATAAATACTATGCTGTTCGCTGCTAATGAATAGAATGCATTGTGAGGGGGTTTGCGGAAGGGCATGAGCCAGGAAGACTATGTAAGAACGAGGTCATTAAGGACAAAGGGGCACCTTTACGGGCCCCAAAAAGGATGGAGTGCAGGTTGTAATAGCAGGAAAGAGAAAACAGGCATTTTCGCTCGTGGCTAAGAATGTGGTTTCTGCTCTGAATCACCTGTGTGACTCTGGGTAAATTATTAATCTTTCCAAGCCTAAATTCACCCCATCAGGTAAAAGGGGGCTAGTCACCACAGTACCTTCTGTTCAAAGTTGTGATGGGCTTAACCAAGTTTGGGTAAGAGCATGAAGTCTTGCAATGTAAAAAGAAATTTCTATCATCCTGCTATAATAAATCTTCGTCCAAAGTGTCCCGCCCTTGAACAAACCTGATGTGTCAACCTGGCCCCAAGCACACAAACGCGTCTGTCTTTCTCCTTTCTGGCGACTCTCTGGAGAGCGCCTGGCACAAGGAAGGGCTCCATGAACCCACTTGATGTCCACGGCCCTTCTCTCAAACCAGTTACCTGGGTGCCACCGATTCAGGAAAACCTGCCCAGGAGAAAATGGGCCCAAAAAAGGGTCTGGTGGAAAGACCAGGCCTATGGGCTCTCCATCGCCCCAAGTCTGGCAGCGTGAACGCAGCCGCTTAGGCGGGCAGCGAGTCTGACTCCCCGGAGTCTCTGTCTAGCCATCCGCCTCCAAGGGCGGCCAGAGGCCGAGAAGCAGCGCCGATGCGGCGGTTCCTTTAAGAGGCGTGGCCTGGCCGCGCCGCGGCGGCGGTGGTTGGCAGAGGCGGGGAGGGGCGGGCCTCGGCGGCCAGCGCGAGCGGGGCCTGCTGCGGCGGCTGCGCGGAGGAGCGGGTACGGGCCGGGCTGCGGGGACGCCGCGCCGCGAGCACCTCAGCGGGGAGGCGCTGCCGCCATTGCCGCCTCGCTCGGTGGGCGCCGTGGGCTCGCGTGGCCGGGCGCAGCGAGCCGCGGGCGCCATGGGCCAGTGCGGCATCACGTCGTCCAAGACCGTCCTGGTTTTCCTTAACCTCATCTTCTGGGTGAGCGGCCGCGGGCGGGGCGGGGCGGAGCGGGTAGGCCGAGGCCGAGGCCGAGGCCGCGGGGCCGGGTTGGCGCTGCGGCGGCGACGAGGCCCGGGCAGGCCGGGCCGGCCCCGCGCTCGGGCCTGACGCCGGGCCGGGAGTTCCGCGCGGGGCCTGAGCAACCACCCGCCTCCCGAGCTCCCCTCTGGCCGCCGACTGGGCGGAGAGCCCTCCTGGCTGCTGCTTTCGGCGCCGCAGGCTGGAAGGAGGACGTGCCGGGGGCGGCCCTGCGCCCTGTCAGGCGGGCGCCCCGCAGCCCGGTGGCCCGGAGCCATCCCCACACGGTGCGGATCCCCGGCGCACCCCGCGGGCCGGGCCTGCTGCCCGGGCGCTTTGTGCATCCCCGTGAGCTGGTTGGCTGCTTGCCAGCCCAGTAAACGAGAAGGTTTCAACTTGAGGAGCCAGACGATCCTTTGACCGAGAACGTCCGTCTGCTTGTTTTGGCCTGAGGGTGGGCAGACTGCGGGTCCAGACCTTGGTTGCCTGTGATTCGAATGTCTCAGAATTTTGAAAGTAATGAGTTGACTTTCAATGAAAGGTAGTTTAGGAATTGGGGGGACACGCCCCCAAAGGAAAGGGTGCCATAAACATTCCATCTTATTTCAGTGAACATCTTAGTTCACCAAGAACTTCTGTGATGACTTGCATTGGTCCTTGCAGTCGCTCCACCTTGTAGTCCATCTGGACCTTGTACCCGGACAACTCTTATTAAGCATTTCTTCCATCGCCTCAGTGTGCTTTACTTAAAAACAACCCCTTCCACTCCTTGCCCTGTCCCCCAAACTTCAGCGGTAGAGTGAGGGTCACCCTTCTAGTATTGCAGTAGAGTCCGCAGTCACCTTTCTTCTTCCAGACTGGCTGAGTTCTTCAACACTGGCTACCTTGGACAGACTTCTCCATCCACAGGCCCCAGGACAGTCTGGAAACATTCCACTTCCCATACTTTTGTTGTCTCTGTTCAAACCCCTGCCCTCCCAGCCAACACCTATTCTGGAAAGAATTCTTTCCCTCATACATTCTTCTCCCCCCCCCCCCCCCAAGGATGGAATTTGGTATCCTAATTGCTGTAACATAAAAGCATAGTGATATATAACTAACAAGTCACTTAACACACACATGTGTTGCCATAGAGTCTTTGAGGTTATTTACACTGTGGTGGAGAGGGTCCTGACTGCAGGTACTTATTCAAAGTCACCTACCTGACATTGGGGTTTCCATGATTTCTCTTCTAGTTGGAGCAGTGTTTCTTATACTTAAATCTTCCAAGATCTCCAAATAAGAAACCCTCCGTTAGATGATGAGAGATTTATGCAGACTTAACTTTGTACCCTTTACAGTTCTTTGTAACTGTTATAGGAATAGCTGTTTGATTTTGAAGAATTAAATATATACCTACTATCAGGTGAATTCTAGCCTGTTAAAGTTCAGGGACTGGACTTGTTAATGTAACACCATATTGGAAATACAGGAGCCATTTTCTTTAACTAAATTTTCCTCTAAAACAGCAGTTAATATTTTTCCTTTCCTGTCTCCTTGAAAGGTGATATTTATGGGGACAAAAAGATCGCTTGTGAATCTTTGAAATTGTTTAAGTATATAGATTATGTTGAACTTCACTTGTGGTTTTTTGTAGTATCCCCAAGACTGAAGTCATATCGTGTTATAAAATCACCCTTTATCTAAGTTAGTAGGATAGTAAAATTTGTATGAACTGTGAGAAGGAAGCTCAGCAGACACAGGGAAAATTGAGGCATAGAGAAGGATCAGTGCAACATAACTAATGAAGAAACAGTATGAGAAATGTCCCCACTAAATGATTAGTTTAGGGACAAACGATGATGCTGGTAATAACCGACATTGAGTGCTTATTACATAGGCCCTGCTCGAAGCTCATGGCTACCCCATCAGAGAATATGATTATACTTATTTTATGGATGAGGTCATTAAGACTTACTGAGTCAAAGGAGCACACCACAGTGTGGCAGATCCTTAGTTCAAACCCAGGTTATGCTGTTTCTAGAACCAGCGTGCTTTAAGATGTGGAAAGGGGATGCACCTTGCTAGGCACTTTCCTAAAACATACTGATTTTAAACTTGTTTAAAACTTATACTAGCATTTAAACTACACATTTTAACTTGTCTCTTTAAAAATGGGGTTACTATGGGAAAGTGCATAAAACATGTTAACTAGTTCTCCCTGGGAGTTAGAAGTGCATTTTCAGTTCCATTAAGTGTATACTGACCCCACCCTCCTCTTAATGTGATGATGTGTAAGTGGAAGAATAAACATTCCCCACACAGAGCATATCAAGTTTATCTCTCTTTCCTAAGGCAACTTTAGTGAAGACTTTTAACTGTTGCATTGACTCTTCACTATCAGATTGTAGTGGCTGATTTTTGATAAGCGTTAAAGTTTAATTGGTTTGGCAAGATCTTTTCCGTTTTTACATCTTGATATCCTGGTTCAGTTGGTGATCTGTTCAGTGTGGGAGTAGTTATGTACCTGAAATACTTAGACTTAGCGCCAAGTGATCTTACAGCCAGTAGTTAGATTGGTCTGTGGGAGTTACTGTAGAAAGGCACAAAGACTCCTTTCTAAAATTGTGAAGGTTGTCTGAGAGTTCCTCACCAAATTGCAGAGTATTAAGGCTCGTAGCTATAAAGGTAAAAGGGTGTATGACTTAGATTTCTGGTGTTTTTTTTTTTTTTTTGTCATGACACAGTTGTAAATATGTTATTACAAGACTCATACTATTTAATGGAAGGTGGTGAGGAGTTTGTGGGGCACATGACTACATTATGAAGGCTACTGGAACAAAGTCGCCATTAGCGTCTTCTATAAACTGCTCCGTTGTCCCAAGGTCAGACAGGATTCTAAATTCAATGGAACACTTGATCTGACATAGGCGGTCTCATCTAAAAGACTTTTAAATCCATTTTCAGGTTTTTATTTCTGTAGTTAGTTAAATGCTAAACCAAGTCCCATGTTATACAAATTACCTTCACTTTCCCTGCCTTAAGGAAAAAATCAGTTGTCTGGTATCTATTTTGCTCATATGTCTTAGGCATCATAGGGACTTTAAGAGAAAGCCTTGCCCGTGCTTGTAGAATTTATAGCCTGACACTTCTGTTTAGGCTGTTGTTTTTCATCCATATGAGAGGTGATAGTAACACTAAAACACCTATTGAGTAGGAAGTAGCACAAGAAGGTCAAACATCTTTTAAATGTTTTTAGAGGCAACCTCAGAATTTGGCACCTTCACTAATCATTCACTACCCGAGATAGGACCTATCAATCATCATTGAAAACCTTATATAAGCTTTAAAATTTATCTTGTCTTCAAACTATTCACACCACACTTCCTTCTGTGAATACATGTAGTTAAGGAAAATTGTTTTGTTAAACAAATGCAACACAAATATTTGAGTACCTGCTGGTTCAGTGGTGGGAACAAAGAAGTGGAGATCTCTGTTCTTAGAGTTTTTCTGTGGGGCAAGATAGGCTTAAAAAGAAGTGGGGGAGGGAACCAGTGTGCAGAGAATTAAAACAGGTTGATCTGTAGAGTTGTTGGGTGGCTGCTTTAGGTTGGCAAAGAAGGCTTCGCCAAGGAGGTGAAATTTATTAATATCTAGAATGGAAGAAAGCTGATTTTGAATGATTTGAAGGAAAAATGGGGGGTTTTCAAGTCAGGGACCTGCCAGCAGTCCCTAAGGCAGAAATATATTTGGTATATTCAGCTCTACTTAATGCTTTTGTTTAGAAAATAAAAAGATTATACTGCAATGTTTCAAGGAAAACCTACTGTCACAAATGTCCTTACACATATTTTGTGTTTTCCAGTACATCCTACACATTTGAGTTGAGAATATACCTTTTAGGGCTTCCCTGGTGGCTCAAGGGGTTAAGTCTCAGCACTGTGAAGCCATCCTCAGCCACCTCAGCAAGTTGGATCCCTGGCCAGGTAGCTGACACACATGGCTCAGCAGACCTCTCCTGTCTGGTCCTCTGGCCCGCTGCTCCCCTCAGCAGTGTACTTCAGTTAATCCGCCTGTTTTGCTCCCCACTCTGTCTCTGGTGAATCTTTTCACCACCCCCACACCTCTGGCCTACACCCCAGCTCTTGTATACATAAATAAGTAAATCTTTAAAAAAAAAAAAAGAATAGGACCTCCCTGGTGGCGCAGCAATTAAGCTCTGCGCTGTGGAGCTGTTGGCAGCAAGCAATGCGAGTTCGGTGCCCAGCCGGGGAGATTCCCACATGGCACAGCAGACCTCTCCTGCCTCGCCCGCTGCTCCTCTCTCCTGCCTCACCCGCTGCTCCCCTCAGCAGTGTATTTCCGTCTCTCTGCCTGTGCTGCTCCCCACTCTGTCTCTGGTGAAGCCTCTCGCTGCTCCACGCCTCTGGCCTGTACCCCAGCTTGTATGCATAAATAAATCTTAAAAAAAAAAAAGAATACACTTTTTAAACTGGAACCTTCATCTGACATTCTAAAATTTCTTTCTCTCCCTTCTGTATTTCGATCATCATGAATATCTGCTCTACAAAGAATATGGCATAAGAGCACACCTTCAATTAATGACTATTTTTTTTTTCATAGTTGTTTTTCAGTTCACTGGAAGAAAGGCTGTCTTTGTTAGTGAGTCGTGATACATAATAAATCGGAGACCTCCTTCTTAATTTGGTTCTGCCAGATAAGAAAATTAATATTTCCAGTCTTACTGCATTCTCAGTCCTTTATCCACTGACCAAGTGCTAGGTGGCTCTGAGTAATCATTAACTGAAAGAACTCAGAGCTTTGGGAACTTGGAATTAGCCAAGTGACAATACTCAAGAAAGGCCTCTTGAGTTGTAAATTAAGGTATAGGTTGTTTATTAGCTTTTCAGGATAGTTGTGATGTTTGGAAGTATTTTAATGAACTTTCCTTAAGATCCAAACTTTGGTAAAATCTTTACTGTACCATACAACTATACCTAAAGAACCATTCACTCACTAAATGCTTGTTCGGTATCTATGATTTCTCTGTTCTGAGATGTGCAATAATTCATATTCCCTACTGTCTGACAGTTTATGGGGAGGGGTGGACACAGACAGGCAAATTCACCTAGTACATCATCGGAATTTAATTTCTAGTTGTATCTTCTTTCCCCTCCCCCAAATCACAGTTAGGGATAGCCTCAAGTCTTTAAAAATGTTACCCTTCTCTCCCTGCCCCCAGGTTATTTGCATTTATGTGTTTGTTTTTTAATTTGCTAAAGGGAGTCTTTGGTGACTGCTCTTGTATCTCACATTCTTTTTGCTACGGATTAAACACATGACCCAAGCACAGACAAACTCTTAATACACTAAGATTAAGCCTGTCAGGCTCCTGAAGTAATAGAACTCTTCTTTATAGTTAGAGTAGGTGTGGGGACAGTGTCAAAGGAAAATGGATGCTTAAGTTCTATGCTTCTTAGATGACCCCTGGAACCTGCAGTCTGAAGACAGCTGATCCTCGGTGCTGTTAACAGGGATTTGGCTATGCCAGTTGGTTGGTCTCCAATTTCATTGCCTCCTGAACTTTTGGGTCTTTCAGCTGGTAGGTGTAACTTGGATTAAATAGAACAACTTTGTTAAGATGTATGGATAATAACTATAAAAAACCTAGTACTGAGAAAGGGAAAATAAGGCAGAATTGAGGAATATGATCTTTGGAATCTCATCATTTTTAAAAGGATTAAAGTATTTTTCTAAGAATAATGGGAATAACGACCATGATGTTGATGATAATGACAGAAGTGACTTATTAAAAGTTTACAGGACTACGTAGGATTTTATTCTTACTTTTCCTGTCTCCTTGAAAGGTGATGTTTATGGGAAAAAATATATTATGTCCTGAAGTCATTATTGTGCTAAGTATTAAGAAAACAGCTCAAGATGAGTAAAAGCCAAACACACCAGAGCAAATTGATAAGTGGGGGAGATCGACAGAGGTGCCTAGGATATCTGAAATTGAAGAGATGACTGTTTTATGCTGGTCACGACAGATCTAGGAATTCATTTGTGAAAGAGCAATAGAGTTTCAGTTTCAGATATAATTTAAAATATTTAATTGTCTGATTATGCAAATAATGTATCTGCTTTTTTAAAGGAGACACTAAAAAGTTTTTTAAAAAACAAACGCCATGATTCCGCCATCCAGAGATAAGTTTTTTGGTGTATTTTTTAAATATCTGTGTGTGGTGTATGTTTTTTTCCTTCAGCATATTACAAACATTGTCAAGTTTTATGCTTTAACAAAATTTAAGGGCTGTAATGCAAGTCTTCCTCTGGGTGCAGGGATTTTTTTTCTTCTGTTATCTTTTTCTTTTTACTGTTTACTATACCATTTTGATTAATATGCCTTCTATACAAATCTTTCTTTCCATCTGACTGACTTTCTTAAGGATAGACTCCTAGAAGTGGAATTAGTAGGTACAAAAGCAGTGAATGCTGAGCTGATATATGTTGCAAGATTGCTTTCCAGGACAATTATTCTTGCATTAATCTACGCTCTGCATCCTCACACATCTTTGAGAAATCTTGCTTTTATTACTGACCGATTTGTTAGGTAGAAAATGATATAATTATTTTAATAGTTGCAGAAATTCTTCTAAGAGTGGCTTTAATTTCCGAAGGGATTAGAAATGCTATAGTTTTTTAATCTTTTAGAAGCTTGGATAAAAGAGTCAAGAGTAAATGAAGGTGATAATGAATAAGTGAAATATGCAGGCATTGGGCTTGGTAGAGGAGTAATTATTTTTAATGATATGAAGTATTTTATCAGAGTATGCCTGAGTTGAAACAAAGTATGTTGGGACTAGAGATTATTATGGTAAACAGAAAAAGAATTAAGGTGATTTTAAGTCATTTGTAATGACACCAGTGTGGACTTTGGGGAAACTTTCAGAAATGCACTGTACAGAATTACCAGTGGATTCCATGGGGGAGAGAAAAGAGGGGGTACATAAAAAATTGCTAAGTTTTTATAGGAAACCCTGAATTAAATGCAAAAGGTGAGTTTCTGCTGGTGTTTGTCCCCTCTCTGCTTTCTATTTTGGAATCTGTTTCCTTATAAAGACTAGACTACACAGTGATTCCTCCAGCCTTCCCTGACTATTTTCTTCTCCCAACATTCCAGTCACTTCTGCTTTACTAGTTGATTCTTTGAAGCAGAAATCACTTTGAAGGAGAAGTTCATGTAGGCGAGAATTACTTGTCTGACACTCCTCTTTTAGCAGAATGGCATACAGATGGTCTTTGCACTGACCTGATTCTTGCCATTTCTGCATACAATCCACATCGACTCTACCATCGCAAGAAAATTGCTTCAAGTGTTCTTTGCTCTGTCTTCACCCAAATGGGTGGGGTGCTTCCACCCTTGCAGTATCCATGTAGATGCCCTTTTCACAACAGAGCCATTTTATCTCCTAGTTTGTAACAAGCTGGCCTCCCTTTTTGATACTGCCACAATTTGATGGCAGGTTTCACTGTGGCTGACATGCCCCTTTCATTTTCCATCTTTCTGGGAAAACTAAAGAATTATAATGTGGATTTTGGCATTTCAACAACTGTTTCTTTTACGAAAGATTCAAAAAGTGTACACACACACACACACACACACACACACACACACACACAACCCCGAACAGTAGTTTCTAAACTATAGAAAAAGCAATCTTACATTAAGAATGAGAATTCTTACTTTAAAAGAGGCTTCATGTGTATATGTAGTAGAAGGGTGAAAGAATAAAATGAAGCACCATACTTCCGGAACTAACACTTTGAAAATTTCATAACGAGATAACTGTATTTTAGAAGAACAGTTTGGTGTTGTGGGAAAGCACTGGCTTGCCTAGAGGTTTGAAATTCTGTGATTTAATTTAGAGCATGAGTTTATTAAAAGATAAAGAAGAATGATTTTTTAAAAATTATTCTTTCTATAGTTTTGACTCTCAGTGTTTCCTTTAAATTTCCCTTCACTTCTTTGTAAAAAGGATGAATATTTTTAGTATACTGGCCTGGCACAAATCCTCCTTACAGGCTCAGATTTTCTCAGCAGTGACTAAAGCAGTTCAGCTGCTTCCAAGTTCTGCATTTCATCTCCGCTTCTGCTGCACCTCCCCTCCCCCACCACCCCGCAGCTGCTTTGTTGGCAAAGTCCAGCCCCTTTGACAGATCCCAGTCCCATCCTGACCCTTCAGAAGAGCGGTTAACCCAGCTCTCCTTCTAGACTTTGTGTAACCACAACCATTATATTAACTACCTGCATGACTGCAAAGTACTGTGCATACTGGTTAGAATTACAGTCTCCCTTTATTGTACAAATTACCTTTTCTTCAAACTGATGGTTGGGTGTCATTAAAGCAGCTGCTTATGGCTGTTTTTAATACTTCAGCTGTTAGCTCACCAACTCCATCTTTTCAAAGGAACTGAGGTCATTTCATAAGCTTTTTATGATACAACTTAAGATAAAAGTACTATATATAGGTGTCATTAAAAGAAGAAAAATTTAAAGGTGTCTTCAATTTCAAAAAGTCTCTACTTACAAATAATTTGATTTATATACATCAGCAACCAGTGCGGTTTCTGCTTTGCTTTGCACAGTAATACTTTATTTCTCCCTCTGTGTTGTCAGAATAGAGCTCTGTTATGTTCCCAGTTCTGCTGTGTAAAGGACGTCGCCTGGGAAAGAAACTGCTCTCGAGTCTATCAGAAAGGAACAGGCAGCTCCACAAAGGGCCTCTCCCACAAGCTGTCCATCGTGCTCATGACACGTCTGGTTGTGTCTGCTGTTGCCTTGTTTTTCTGCCTCTGACAGGCTCACTTTCAGACATGATGCAGTCTGGGTGCAGGGCCGCACACCGCAGGATGCCCCTTGGCCCGTTCCAAGTAGTGCCAGCTGTGCATTTCACAGGAATTTCTTTAGGTTGAAAACTCATGTATCTTATAGTTCTTATTTGAATTTATGTAGGCCAAATTTTCATTTACTAGAAGCTCAAGAGTGGGGTTTGTTTTAATTTAAGCCTTTTAAGAAATAAATGTTGTGTTTGAAGGTAGGAAAAGCTAAGAATCTGAAATGACAAATGAAGACATACTGAGCAAAATTGGATTGAGTTCTGTTTAGGATTTCTTCAGTTCAATTTGAGGACTTGAAAGTGTTTAGCAAAATATGTTTACACACGTGTTTATATCACATATGTAGTCGAGAAAAAGTATTTGGTATGTTAAGTTATCCACATACTTCTGTAATCAGCGCACACAAACTATTAAACTATTTGTCCTCTTTTTCACTCTCCTGTGCCTGCCTTCATCCCATTATGGTAAGGCCCCAAAGTTACCATGTCAGTGAACTTTGAGGACCTCTGAAAACTCATGTGGCTGATGCTCTAAGTACCAGCATTTATGAACATTATTCCAGATGTACTGGCCATCAGGAATTCTGTAAGATGGATTAAGTTGCCAAACCATGTTTGAATAGTGAATTGAAAACTACAAATGTTTGACTAAAGAGAAACAAAGCAAAAAAAAAAAAATCAAAGTTTCTGATTTACAATGGAGGGTGATTTTGAGGGAAGGGACAAGATGAGGCATGCTGAGAGTTGCCTGCTCAGTGCCCAGTAAGGTACTGACCTGGAAAGACTACAGTCAGGTTTGCGCCCTGATGGCATTCTGCGTTGGGACTCTATAGAAGTAACATCAACAGCTGTAACAAACTCTGGCAGAGCTGTGTAGTGGGGGTCTGGACTGGAGGGCTACTTAGTCTAGGATGGCTTTTAAAAGGAAGAGAGGACATTTTAGCTGAATCGTCCCAGCCAGATAGAGAGAGGGCATTCTAAAGAGAGCAGCAGAGGCAAAAAATAGGAGAGCTTTGGGTTATAACAGTTTACTCTTTTTCAGGGTAATAGAGTTGGACTGAAAAGCAAGGAGCACCTTAATTCACCAGGGACCTTGCTTGCCTCATCCTATTTTCAACAAGCTAATGCCTTGACCTCATTTGTAATTTTAACAAAAATAATGCATCACTAAAGAACCTGTTCTTTGGGGCAGCGAGTGTCAGCAAGCAAGGTTTAGGGTAAACAGTGATAAAGCCCAAATTAAGACCAGAGCAGTGCACTGTTGTAGAAGAACAAGTCTTGGTGTTCTGGTGACGTTTTGGAAATAAACTGAAGGAGTTTGGTAATTGATGGATATAGAGGGAGGAGAAGGAAGGATTAGAGTCACTCTCAGGCGTTTGGTTGCAAATGTGAGATGACTGCTGCCTCTGGTCCATTGGGCATGTCAGGGAAGACCCCCGTGGGGTGGGCAGAAAGGCAGAGAAGGCTTGAACAGGTGGAAGGTGAGGTGCCTGTGGGACATGCATGTGGGGGCGTGTGATCCTGAGAGCACAGCTTAGGTATTGAACTGTTCTAAGGAATAGAGAGTGCTAAGGACTTGGCAAGTTCTTTAGTAACCCAGCCCTCTGGCTTTACCATGTCATAGTCTGTACTAGGCCAGCAAGTGTTTTTTGGGTATGGTTACTAGTTATTATTATGTTTTCTTTCCTCAAGTGGGTTTCTTTCCCCCAAGAGGTTAGAAATGCAGGTTCTGCTGTCAGATTGCATGGCTCTGCTTCTGATGCCCAATTCCCCAGTTTGTTTAGGGCAGCTGTGACGAGCACAGGGGTGCACCCTTTGATCTGCACTGGCCACGTAGTTGAGCTACCAGTAAGCCTTTGCTGTGTGTGTCTTTTCCTTGATGGTCGCAACAGTTACTGGCTAACTGGTTTTTTGGTCCCAGCTGAACCATTATTGAAAAGGAGGTGGCATTCTGAAAACTTGTAAGCATTACTAAAGAAATGTTTTTACTAATGAGTAATAGACTTTTCAACTCCACTGAAGAGAAGTCTACACATAGACTTAATGGTGATCGGAGACCTCACTAGATTATATCTGCTGAGAAATAGAACATTCCCCTAGCAGTGCTTAGAGACCTTACCAGTTGACTTGTTCTCTGCAGGGGGCAGCTGGCATCCTGTGCTATGTGGGAGCCTATGTCTTTATCACGTATGACGACTACGACCACTTCTTTGAGGATGTGTACACTCTCATCCCAGCCGTGGTGATCATAGCGGTGGGCGCCCTCCTTTTCATCATTGGGCTCATCGGCTGCTGCGCCACCATCCGGGAAAGCCGCTGTGGACTCGCCACGGTAGGTTTGCCCTCTGCCAGGCACGTGGGGCGGGGAGACAGTGGGAATGTTTTGATTGTGCGCTTGCTTGAATTGGACATGAAACTCCATCACCCTTCATGATTGGGACAAAGCCAGCACTCGTCTGAAACTTCCTAGCAGTTACCTCAGGTAGTTGTCTTTTATCAAGAGAATAATAGCTATTTTTTCATTTCTGTTTACTTTTTGTCAATGTTTCCTTACAGTTTGTCATCATCCTTCTCTTGGTTTTTGTCACAGAAGTTGTTGTAGTGGTTTTGGGATACGTCTACAGAGCAAAGGTATGTCGTT
Organism: Scalopus aquaticus; assembly: GCA_004024925.1. Classification (NCBI taxonomy): domain Eukaryota; kingdom Metazoa; phylum Chordata; class Mammalia; order Eulipotyphla; family Talpidae; genus Scalopus; species Scalopus aquaticus. The sequence continues at coordinate 56,421 of PVIJ01007801.1, forward strand.
TACTAGTAATTCATGAATTATAATTTATGTTTTGAAAGGTGGCTTAGATTTTTCAAATGAAATGGAACAAATTCATCTTGTCAGGGGAAATGTTTTCTTTTGCCTTTACTTCAGTTTAACCACTGCTTTAAAAATCTAAAGTTAGTTAAAAATTATGTAGTCAGACTTCTAGTCTCATTTAATATCACAAAATGTTCTTTTACTGTCCTAGTTTGTAGGTATTTAGTAAATTACCTCAGAATTAGCTGCAAATGAGAAGTTGGTCAACTGAGAAGCATGTTCACATTTCCTCAGCCCATCATTTCCCTGTAAGAGGCGGAAGTGTACGCTTTCTGATTTCTGTTTTAGAAAGACTAAGTTAAGAGTTTCATTTTCCATTCATTGCCTCTTTAAAAAATACCTTGGTCTGGATATCAGAAGAGAATGATTGTGTGATCTGCCTTCCCACTTCCTGAGGAGCTGAGGGGCCCTGCCACCTTGGGCATCACGACACTTGCCAGCCGCTCTCTCCTTCTCCTCTTTTCTTTCCCCTTTTTGTTTTGCCTGCTTTTGCTTTCTACCTACAATACCACGTGGAACTAAACAGACTGATTTAAATTAATTTGGGTATAACTTTAGAGTCATGATAAAGGCATAATAGCGTTATTCTCATTGTAACTTGACAGTTTTAAGTCAAAGGCATGCTAATGCCAGTTTAATATTCATATCGTTGATATGCAAGATTCCAGGCAGCTGTGTCAAAAACTGAATGCAATGGATTTTAACCCTCCCTGTAGTCTGGTCAGCCATTTTACAGTTTCATCATATCACTGATAAAATTACCAAATAATGTCTAATCATCTTAGAAGTGTGAGAATCTGGGGCAAGCAAACTTTATTAAATGACACTTTCTTGCCACTTTAGTAATTGGCAGTAATGTTATAAAGCGATTACTTCCTGTCTCCTCTCTCAATTTCAAGCTTTTTATAAAGCTTTTCATAAAGTGCCACTTGTAGGATCTGAATTTTTATTTTTATCTGATTACTTTTGCATATTTGGCTAAGTCTAAACATTGAATAAGTAAAACAGAAAAAATATTTGTATTTGTCCCACAGTGTCTTGTAGGGTTTTTTAAAGTTGCTTTATTTTTACCTCCTCTGGGAAAAGAAAATGAGTAGATCTTCTGAGAACACCCTTAAAAAAAACTGTTTTTGAAAAGGAAGGCGATCCATGATAGCTCCAGGCTCACATGCTGTTTCCTTGAATGATCGTCAGCCTGCCATCTGTTTGAATGCTTTTACTCGTATATGGTATGATTTGTCTGAATTTTTACCTGAATTTATCTATATGAAAGTAGGAAGAGAGGAAACTTTTTTCTTGTAAGAATTTCAGAAATATCTGGCAATTTTACATGCATGCTATTGAGGTATTTAACTGGAACTTTGACCAGTATTTTGGGGGGACTGAATTCTTTGTTTGGATTCAGGTGGAAAATGAGGTTGATCGCAGCATTCAAAAAGTGTATAAGACCTACAATGGAACCAATCCTGATGCTGCTAGTCGAGCTATTGATTATGTACAGAGACAGGTAAGCTCTCTTGAGGTGAGTTTCTTTTTGAGGGTCTCACCGTTGGTTCAACATTAAATTCACTCTATTACTGTGTTACTTAGCCCCGTGCTTTCACTGCCCGAGTTATGCTTCACGATTGTTTCCCTTGAAATGTTTTTTTTCTATCATTGCCTAGTTAAAGCTAGAAACGAAGTATTTGACTCTTTTCCTCAAAAAATAGTTATTCAGATACATAATGGAAGAAGGGTGTGTGTTGTAGGAGAGGTGGGAGTCCAGGTATATGTTTAATGAGATGGGAGGTCTTCATATACCTTAGGAAAGCAAAACCAGGGAAGGTAACAGACAAAACTGTAATAATAATGGTGATGATGAAAGGTTATTGAAACATACAGGAATATAGAGAAACTAGTGTAGATCTTTCTTTGTGCTTGTAAACCCACCTCAAAAATTGTCAACTTTTTGTCAGTTTTTTTTCATGTTTCCCCGCATATCTTGTTAGATTACCTAAAGAATCCTGGACACTTCAGACATTATTTTATACACATTGTCATTAGAAATAATACTGAACTCAGAACCAAATACTTCACATGAAAGACATGAAGATTTTTTTCCTAGTTATAAACTACTTGTTGTGGGCAATGTGTTTTTCATATAGGCTCTAGAGCCACTAGTCACAGGTGACTACTAACTTAAAAATAAAAATTTATCTCCTTAGTCACACTAGCCACATTTTATGTGCTCGGTGGTCTGTGTGACTAGTGGCTACCACATAGGACACATAGACATAGGGCATTTGTGTCACTGCAGAAAGTCCTGTAGGACATCGCTGGTCTTAGAGCCCTGCACTGTCTGGTTTGTGAGGAATCACGTCTCTGTTTCCTTCTCCACTAGCTGCACTGCTGTGGAATTCACAACTATTCAGACTGGGAAAATACAGACTGGTTCAAAGAAACCAAAAACCAGAGTGTCCCTCTTAGCTGCTGCAGAGAGACTGCCAGCAGCTGTAATGGTAGCCTGGCCCACCCCTCCGACCTCTATGCTGAGGTAAGTTTGCTTTCTTGGCCAAGATTTGAATGTGGGCCGGTAACCAGTTTTTCTATGAATTTTCTCCATCTGAAACTTCTCTTTGACCCTCTTGCTCATCTTTAATGATATTTTACTTTGCTGTAAATTATTTTTAAAGGCATTTGTCTTTTTTCCTCTTTTAGTTTCTGTCATTTCCATTTATTCTAGTGAGTAGCAAGCAGTCTCTGCCCTTGAGGTTTAACCTTTTAAAAAAGACTTCTAATGAAGGATGACTTGATGTGTTTCAGGGATGTGAGGCACTAGTTGTGAAGAAGCTGCAAGAAATCATGATGCATGTTATTTGGGCTGCCCTGGCATTTGCAGCTATTCAGGTAAGTGCAAGGAGTTAAGGAGTCTTGTCAGAATACTGCTTCTCTGATACCCACCGAATGGGCTTACTCGCTAAGTGTAGTTAATCTTTGTGTATATACATACCCTGGAGTGACTGATGGGCCAAGCCACCCCCCATCTCCCTTTCCTCTCTTTAGACCTAGACCCAGGATGGTCCCATGAAACCAGAGATCTAGATGGGGGGTATCCACACTTGAGGGGATTCTTCTGTATTTGTGGACTTCTTTTTTGGGGTTTTAGATTGACAGCTATCATAGTCTGTGATGTGAATTGGGACATCTAAAATTATGACATGCCACTGTGGCTAGCTGAGGGGACTTGTTACTCCAGCTGCTCCCAGTGAAAACAGTCTCTTCCCCACTACTAACAGCATGTTCAAAGTTGCTGATAATTGCTGATACCTCCCCTCCCAGGCAGATGGCTCTATTTCTGCCTCCTACAACTACCTGCATTCCTGGTTTCTCTGGAATATGTAGTGTATCTTAGCAATTCTTTTAGAGAACTGTCTTAGAGGAGACATAGAACTGAGAGTAGCCAACTGTTTAATTGAAAATCCTTTGCATCAGATCTTGTTCTCAGAGCAGTTTTTCAGTTTTTCTTGAAATATGTTTTAGGCCTGCAATATTTAAGAAAGTATAATTAGATTTTAGTTGTTAGATAAAACCAATGTAATTACTAGTTTAAATGTAAGTTGCTTGGGTAGCCTGTTCTGTGTGTTTGAACAGAAGCTAGGTATTTAATGGAAAGTGCCTTTTAGAATGGCAGAAGCATTCTTGTTTACTTTATTAGTATTCAAACAGCCCTGAAATGACTCATTAAAAAGCCTAGCTCCCTATTTGCTCTGGTCTCTGCCCTTCTACGAATTTAGATGTGGCTCGGCATAGCAGTAATCTTTTGATCAGCAGGGTTGTATTTCATATTTTGATTGTGCAAACACATTCGTGTAGATAAAAACAATGAAACATGAGGGAGGTCTCTATTCCCAAGCAAGATCCTGGTCTGTGCGTTCTTAATGACCTCATGTGGTGATAAAGCTGCAGGTGTTAGCATGCAGCAGGAAGCCTGGGAGCTCTCTGATGCTGTGATCACAAAACACGCAGCATGTATTTAGAAAATGACGCAGCTACCATCTTTGCCATGTCGCCCAGATATTTCTAAGGAAACACTTCTCAGTGGGGGCTCATGAGTATTGTAACTAGTCTCTTACAGTTTAAGTATGTCTTCTCATGTTTTGTACTTGAATCACCCCAACATAAGTAAAAGCTGATAAAGATTTGATATTTTCAATGGTAAGTCAGTGATTCTAGCTATCACATAGTCAAAAACCTAATAGTTTTAAAATGTAAAAAACTTTGATTTTTAAGGGAAAGAAATCCATTTGAAATGAGTTTTCCCTAATATGTTTTCTTCATTTTAAATGTACCTATAAATGTTCTAAGCTTTTGATATTTAAAATCTGATGTAGGTTGGGGCCTGGGATGTACATAGCCTGAGCAAAGGCAGCAACAGCTCAGAGACCAGTGAGTGCTTGTTCTTGTTTATCATCCTGATAGGGATACTTAGAGCTTGTAGGGTGCTTGGGGATTTGTAGGGATCGAAGCTGTTGTGAGCATTGTCTCCTTCGATTTTGCTTGTGATGAGTGGAACCAGCTGTTAAGCTACATTTCAGTGGAGTTGTAAGGCATAAAGGTGAATTTAAAAATTATTTTCTTATAAGATTAATTTACCAATAAAAGGCTGTAATTCAGGTATTAACTACCTGGGAGCAGAGACTGGCCCACCACCGCTTTGTGTGTGCTACGCTCATTTGACTGTAGCTTCTGGGACTGCTTGGTGTTTCAGTGGCAGAGGTGAGCAGGTCCAACAGAGACCCATTTTGTCTCTTGGTTCTCAGAGCCTAAAGTATTTACTGTATTACCCTTTAAGAAAACATTTGCTGGATGTAGTAGTCTAGATAAGTCATCTAGGTTTGGGTGTGGCCAAAATGGTCAAGGAAGAAAAGCCCAAAAAATACTAGTTATTTATAATGAGGTTTTTAAATAAGAAAAGAGGTTTTAAAAAATTTGCCACACCCCTTGTTAGTTTATTAATCAGGGTATTTCATTTCTTTGAATGTAATTAGCCTCAAGTTAATAAATGATTAATTATGTATTTTAAAAGTCTCGTCATAGTATAGACAAAAATCTAGGTTTTAATTTGGCAGGCTCATTAGATTCTGCTCTGAGGAAGGCACTATAGGAAAGGTAGGAATTGGCAGTCTTTGGAGTCTCACAAAGTAGGCATGTCCTCAAGATGGAGTTGTCAAGAGCAGACATTTCATGCCCAAGGCCATGTTGCTCTTTTCTGGTCAAAATGTCAAGTGTGAAGAAAGTTGAGACTTTCCTTCCTGTGGCTGCTTGATTACAGTTACTTGCTAAAGTGAGTTAAGATAAACAAGTAACACTTCAGATTGTGCCCCAAATAGGAATTAAAACCCAGTGGCTTGATTTTGATACTCATAAAATATTCTAGGCAATTCTTCCTTAAAAACTTATACCAGAATTTTCTTAGGAAACTAATTCTTCAGTGGCTAAGATTCACTTTTTTTTAACTTAAAATACATGTTAGTTGAATTTTTGAAAGATTTTTTTTTAATTGAAAATACTCATGTGATAAGAGTTTTTTTCAAATGATGCAAATTTAGGAAAAGGTTAGCTCTCTCGGTCTTCACCCCACTTTCCAAGCCCCCCCTGCAGAAATACCACTGTTATCAGTTCACTCTATTTCCTTCCAGAAGTAGTTTATGGTTATATAGCACATTTTTTTTTGTGCAAATAAAAACTTATATGATACAATCTTGTACTTTGCTGTTTGCAAAAATTGAAATAATCTATACTCACTTGCAGTTTTAAGAACTAAAACAGACATCCCCTGTGTGCTTTGCCCAGTTTCTGTCAGTGGTAACATTTTGCAAAACTACAGTGTATCATAACCAGGGTATTGGCATTGGTACAACCTACCAAATTCATTCAGATTTCTCATTTCTGTGTGTGCGTATTCAGTTCTCAATAGTGTTGGGACCTGTGGAGGTGTCTGTATCCACCGCCACGTGGAGATGCTGTACAGTTTCACAAGGATCCCACCTGGTACCCCACCCACCTCCTGCCGGTGCCTCCTCCCCCCATGTGCTGGCAACCACTTATCTGTCCTCCATTTCTAAAATGTCGTTTCAATAGATGTACATGAAATCAGAAGGATTCTTACATTTTGTTCTTTGCTTCTTAAAAACAAATTAGTATTTCACTATGCCTGTGCATACTATTCTGTTTTGAGGCGCACTTTATATATACTTTATCTGCACTAGTGGCCACTTGCAGGGAGGCAAGTGGTGATTGTCCTCTGTATGCTTGTGTATAGTGAATAGCACAGATTTATAGACCTGGAGTGGAGAGATCACAGTATATACATGAATGACCTTTTGACATGGATTTTGAAGTTTTTCTCAGAAATGGGGGTTTCCAGTGTGCATTTCCAGTAACCTTGTAAAACCATACCTGTTTCCTCATAATGGCACCCCCCTAGTTATCAGAACATTTTAATTCTTGACAGATTTTTTTAATTGTCACTTGCCTCTGTGTTTAATCAATCATATTTTGCAGTTGTTGAGTGTTACATTTGGACTAAGTGCAGATTAGTCCTCCTGACGAATATTGCAGGAGAAATTTCATTGCAAGAAATAATACTGGAGCTAAAATATTTGTATAACATTTCCAAGTCTGTTATTGGGAAATTTCAGTAATCGATGAAATTTTCAGTATAGCAAAGCTTTGGAAATGGACCTGTAATACTTAGTGATGATGTTTGTGCTATAAAAAGCTATTGTGTAGAACTTAATGTACTTAAACAGACTGATTGCCAAGTATAAGCTTATCAAGCTTATTTAATTGTTTTTAAGTCATTACAAGTTGACTTAATTGAAGTAAAAGTCAGGAAAGAAATACTTATTTCAGACCTAATTTTGAGAATGCTGACTCCTACAGTAGAAGTTAACCAACTGAAAGGAATGTGAGGACGTGGGGATGGGAAGAGAGAGATTTTTTTTTTTGCTAGCAAGTCAGTAATTTTTGAGCTTAGCATTTTTATTGCTCAATTTAACATTACCTGGGAGCATAATTGTGTTTGATTTTATAACTATTCTGAGTGTTTTGTTGTACAGTAAATGGAAATGTATTTCTTTAGAGGTTAGATACTAAACATGTCTAGAATTGGCTTTAGTAAACTTTCAACAATACTAGAATATCTTGAAGGTGCTTTTAGTAAGCTCTCAATAGAGTGATTAATATAATGAAACTGGTGGATTCAAACACCAAGTCTCTATCCTAGATGAATAGAATATAGGCCAATTGAGGGCAGAAATTGGAGTATGTAACTTTATGCCATGGAGAATTCAGACTAAGGACTTCCTTATTCTGTGCATGTCTCATTAGTAGTAAATCTTCGACTTCAAACTTTGAGGCTCTGTTTATGGGTCTGGTACATTTTGTTGAAATTAGATTGACCCCACATATACAGAAGGCCTTGCCTTTTAAAATCAAACAACCGAGACCTTACACTGGTAATGGAAAGTTGGGACAGCAAATTAACTTACTCCTATATAGCTCTTTGGTTACTGCTTATATTTTGTAAAAAGCCAGGTCAGAATCTCTGGAGTCATTTTCTTTTTAATCCAGCTCAGTCCTTTTGCTTATCCAAAATAGCATGGCATCACTTTATTACTGTTCCATGATGCTACTAAAGAAGGATTAGGGCTTATTAAAATAAAACGATGAAGGAAGAATGACCTTTAACAAGTAGTGTGCTGTAATACCAGAGAGCCAAACCTGGCTCCGTTATTAGGAGTCTGCAGCCTTTTTATTCAGCTTCCGTTTTCTCCCCACAGCTGCTGGGCATGCTGTGTGCGTGCATTGTGTTGTGCAGAAGGAGTAGAGACCCTGCCTACGAGCTCCTCATCACCGGCGGGACCTATGCGTAGTAGGTGGCTCCAGCCCGAGTTGCAATCTTGTTCTGGTTTGGAAGGTGAATGGAGCGGCTCTGCTACTGTGGCCTCCTGAGCTCATTTACGTAAAGCACATGTGCACAAGCGTTGGCTGGAGCAGCCTGGCTCTTCACGTGCCCACCTCTTACCTGCCTGCCCATGACTTTCTTTTCCCCCTTTCTAGCTGACACTCCATGTCCCTAAGTTAAGTATGGCGGTAAATGTTCTAATTTCAGAACTGTTCTCGAGTTGTGTAGTGTGGTAGAATTAAAGGAGGACGTGGCCTGCTTCTGTTACCTCCAAGCTGGAAAAGGATTGCTGCTGAAGTATCACTCGTCTCTTCAGTCCTCACAGTGGAGAACTCTTGGCCAAAGCTTTTGGGGGGAGGGGAAGAAGCCAACTGTCTGGTAAAAGTTAATACCAGATGGTGCCCCTCATCAGTGTCCTTTAAAAAATATATACTGTAGTCCAGTAAGATAGCAACTGTACAAATGGCTAAAATAGATTCTAGAACCTTACAGTGTATATCTTGGTTCATCTTCGAAACCAGACTGATCTTTGAAACTAGTGGTTTTTAATCAAAGCAGGCTTTATAGGAGGAGTATAATGTATGCACTACTGTTTTAAAACAATTAGTGTGAGCGCGTGCGTGCTTTTGTGTGATTGAGCCCATTCATTGTCAGTCTAAACGCGTTAGAAATAATGTACCCATGTAGACTAGCAAACTAGTATGTAGATGGGATCTCAGCTGTAAATAGAAAATTCTAATTCAATAAACTCTGTATCACCCCTCAACGTGTAGTTTTTAATGATTTGGGAACATTTCAATTCCAGCGTAGTGGAACATTCTCAGTGTTGTGCTCTCTGCAGTTGATCATGATTCGCGAGTGTTTTAATTTCTGTTGTTGCCAAGTTTCTCAAGGCCTTGGTAATCAAAAAACTGCAGATGCTTTTCAGTCCAGTATATCCTACAATATGGAGCTGGGGATACGTGATGATGACGCAGTCCTCGTTTTCAAGGAGCGTGGGGTCCTGGTGTCGGAGACCGCAGAAGCAGATCGTTTCCACACGGCGGTGACCAGTGAGGAATGGGAGCACACATGAGGCGCCTGGAGGAGAGCCCAGCCCGGGTTACGCGGGAGTGTGGGGTCGAGCGGTATGTGCAGGGACCTGCAAGTAGCTCTTTGGGCCTCAGGCTCAAAATACAAAGCTGGGAAAAGAAAATCAAGTGGCACAGTCCAGGTGTCTGTGGTTCCCCACGACTTCTTTGGAGGTCAGACCTGACATGAAGGAGGGAACTGTGAGTGAACACGGTGGCGCCCCGCCATGGCTGTCACTGTGACTTTGGCGGGGACAGTGGGTGGGAGGGTGTGGTGAGGCTGCAGTGAGGTGGGTGGCGTCCAGGAGAAAGCTGAAGATCAGGAATGGGGCACTGCTGGGGAATTAGGAGGGGTGGGCTCGGGGAGCTGGAGGGGCGTGGGGGAATGATGGTAGAACTTAATCCTTGAGTGGAGGTAGAACAGAAAGCGAGAGGAAGGGAAAGGATCCAAGACGAGCCTCAGGTTTCCAGCTCCGTCAACCGAGGAAATAGTATTAGTCACAGAGATAAGGGAGCAAGTCAGAACCACTTTTAGGGACATGAGTTCACGCATTCGAGTCTGGCTGCCAGTGTGAGATACCTGAATAGCTGCGAGCCCGTCCTGCCTTAAAGTGGATGGAGCAGGTGTGCACATGGGGGAGTTAGCGGCGTCTCCTGACATTCACCTGGAGTTCGCTCTGTTCCACTGGCGTGTCCCACCTCTTGGCCCTGCCTGTTGCGTGGTGGGCCAGTGTGTTCTGCTTGCCCTGGGACCTTTCATTGCACCTCCCAGCCCCATCTCCCCCTCCCAGTTTATCTTTGGTACATGCCCTGCTGTGGCTTCCCTGCTAGGTTGGAGCTGAGTTGAGTGATATTGGCTGTGACCTTGGGTGCCCTCCACTCTTTTTGCATCACAGAACTGGGCCTCTAGAGAAGGAAATTGCTTTGGAAAAATGCCCCATTGGAAGCCTACTCCTTGAACTGGCCCCGGAGGCTCATCCCACACCTGCCTCCTTCGCTCATTCCCCTCTGCTTGCCTTGGGAGAGCAGCTTCCTTCCCTGTGTTCTGTCAGCTGGACCCCAATTGGCCATGTCCACTGTGAAACTGCAAAAAAAAAAAAAAGGGAGGGGTCTGGGGAGGGAGGCAGTGAACGATGCTAGCTCCTGCCAACTTTCAAATTGCATTTAATTCCTGGCCAAGTCATGCAAGTGCCTTTTTCCCTCCGCCTGGAAACACTGGGTGGGGAATCTGTCCGTGTTGGCGGGGCCGCAGAGATTCTACCTGCTTCATGTGACCAGTCTCCCCATGCAGAGCCCCTGTACCCTGGTGCTCAGTCTTCAGAGAGCCAAAGAGCCGCGGTTACATGTGAGGTTAGAGAGTGAGCACCCCATAGTGTGGGGTCTTCCAGCCTTGTCTGTGTGTTGGCACCTTGAGATCTACACACCTGGCTCAAAGGTACTTGATGCTTCCAGGGCGTGGGAGGGCGGAGAACCACTGCTCTAGCCTCCTGACAGGATTTGATTTGGAAATAATTTCACATGTGCAGAAAATTGCAAGAATAAGTCCTGCACATACAAGGTCCATGTATCGGATCCACTATTAACATTCTGCCCCGTTTGATCTGTCTTTGCGGTGGGTGCTTTCCCCTGCTGCTGCAGCAGTGCTCCTAAGAGCGAGGCTGCTGCTGGCAACTGCAGTGAAGGGTCGATTCAGTCCATTTAATGCCATTTAATGCGATCCAGTGTTTACCCTCCAGTTGGTGGCACAACAGCCTTTCAACATTTCCCCTCCAGTCCTGCCTGCAGCTAGGATCGGGCATTAGGTTAACTGTTGCATCTCCTTGACCAGAGCGTTCCCGTCGTTTTGTCACTTGTGACATTGATGTCTTGGAAGAACACAGTCTCAGCACTGAGGCTCATTTAGCTGATGTTTGCTCTTGATTAGAGGAGAGGAGGCTTTGTTCCAGGTGGCTTGGCTGGAGTGCTGGTCCTCAGGCCTGGTGGGGCGCTTGTGTGTCATCTGCCCCCTAGCGGTAGTGTTGCCTTTCACTGGGTGTATCATTTCCGGTGAGGGGAAATGCGAGCAGAAAAGTGCTCACATAAATAATGTTCACGGTGTAAGAGGCGGGCAGCTACTCAGGCTGAGTCTGAGGAGAGCTCTAAGCAGAAGAAAGAGAACTTCCTCCCGAGGAGCGGGGGAAGAGTGGCGAGGAAGAAGAAAACGCGGAGGATGGCCCGGCCATAGGTCAGGCGCACCCTGCCCTGGGCTGCCAGAGAAGCACTGGAGGTGCAGTTGGGAGAGTGGGCGAAGGTAAGCTGGGCTGCAGAGGGCGCTGTGCTGAGGAGCAGGCTGGTGCCCAGCCCGCCCATGCCTTCCAGGGCCCCTGTTGGCCAGCCAGCAGAGAGGTGTGGTTTGCAAGTGCCAGCTTCAGAGTGGCAAGGAGGTCAGCTGGGCGGTTTCAGGGCTGTGGAAACAGGGAAGTCTGCGTCCCTCCGCTCTTGTTGACACTCGAACACTGCCAGCCTTTAGCCTTTCTTTCAGTTTGAGAGATCAAAATAGACATATCTTTGACCACTAGCTAGACCTAGGGTGTTTTTAAAGGTGTTTCAGACACTCATATCTCCTGGACTTCCAGTTTCAATTTCTGCTCAGTTTAATATTTTCTTACAGATCTTAACAGAGTTAAGGTTACTAGAAAACTTTTCTGTGAAATGTCATGTCTGTTGCTGTTGTGAATGGGCTGATTTTCCTGCCAGGTGCCCTGCCTGGCTCTCGCTAGGTTGGAGGAGCATGGCCCCGGGGGGTGCGGCGTCTGCCCAGCATCTTGGCTGCTCCTGAAAACATGCACACTTACTGTGTATTGATTGCACGGTGTCATGATTGAGGTGTCTCTGAGGCCTTGAGGCTGTCACCCAGTGACTGCGGAAACACCCCAAGTTTGCGTGCCTTTCTGGACAGTGGTCCATTGCTGGTTGTGAGGAATGACTCAGACTCAGGTCCCGCTCTCCTGAGTTAATGTCTGTGGCAGTTGCAGTAATAGAAGAAGAGAGACATATTGGTCTGCACATCCCCAGCAGCTGGCACATAGCGGGCACAAAGTGTCTGATGTGTCACTCTGTTGCCATGAGAATATGGGTTTCAAACTGTTTGCGTTTGAAGAACCTGTTCTCCAGAAAGGCTCTTGATCTTGGCTGCATATTAGCATGAGAGAAGAATGTTTGAGCTGGCAGAGATTTGGTTTCAGTTTATCTAAGGTGGGACCTTAGCATTTTAAACAAACTTCCTAGATGATTTCATTGAATAGCCGGACCTGAGGGCCACTGCCAGTCTCATATGTACGGAAGCTTTACAAGCAGAAACTGAAACAAAGGCGGGGTCTCCCTTGCTTCCCCCTGGCTCCTGATGAAGCTCTGTTCTTGAAAACCATGTCTCTGCGTGCCTGAGAGTCTCGTGAAGGTGCTGAGGGTGGCCGGCTGGCTGGTGGCCACCTCTCTGGGCCTGTGCTGAGGCTGCTGGGCCTGGGAGTGGCTGGAGCGCAATAGCTAGAACTCGTTGTTGGACCTCAGGGGCACGTGCATCTGGCTTGACACAATGGTGGATTGCTTCTCCTTTACTCCCTGTCACGTTGGGAAGGCCTCGCTGACATAACTACGGTTCCAGAGGACGTGCTGCGTGAGGGTGTGTGCTATGATGACGGCCAAGATCAGAAGTGGCAGGTCTTTGTGTGAAAATGGGCATCTCTTGCTTTTAATTAGCACATATGTCTAATTTGAACTTCACAGAGATAGCAACTTCTGTGGGGGCTTATTGCACCCATCTTAATGATGAGGAGACTGAGGTCTTTCTGTGACTTCCCTAAGACTGCACAGGAAGTCTGAGCTTCTCAGACCCTGCTTCTCTGACTTCAAGCAGCCCTGCTTTCTCCTGTGATCCCGTGTCTGAGCAGCCCTCTGTCAGGAAGAAGCTGAGGTTATTCATACCCCCAGTGACACCACCCCCCTTGTCAGGTACCATCTTCTTTGCTGGGAAGGCCAGGCATTCACGCAGTTGGTTCTCAGCAGCTGAGGTCGTGACCCGGCACACAGAGTATGGAAAAAGCTGCACAGGCAATAAATCTGACTCAGATCCATTTGTGGGTTTTTTCCCTGGTGTAAATTGCCGCCCAGGAGTGGCTTCCAGCTTTATTCCCTGGCCGCCTGGTGCCTGGGCCCGGGCCGCGTTACCTAGCACTCCTCACCTGTCTCCCCCAGGACCGCAGACCTGTCAGATACTGTGATAAATATCTAGGCTAAGGATTTTTAAAAAGCTTGCAGTAGAATGGGATGCTCAATCAAGATGACAAGGCACTTTTAAGGAATAAATAAAACACTGATACCTAACTTTTCTTTCCTGTTGGCTGCCTGTACGTGACCTGGCTCTGGGGTCAGTCACACACCTGAGGTGGGTGAGGGGCAGCACTCCAGGGGACTTAGCAAAAGACAAAGAAGGCCATCCCTCCTCTACTGGCCTGCAGTTGCTGGAATCACACCCTTCTCTTTGTTCATGTGCTGAAGACAAGGACATAGCCGTGGGCTTCTGCAGTGAACACAGCGCAGCGCCTCACTGCACCCCTGCCTTCTTCCCGGGGCAGCACTGGGCCCAAGGCCTCGTGTTGGCCACTGTGGCCCCTGACCTTCGCCCAGACCCGTAGGAGAGCCTTCTGTATGCCTCCTGGGTGAGCGGTAGGCCAGGCAGAGCCAGGACCTGGGGCAGTCACAGGTCCACAGTAGGCCTCCTGGAGTGGTGGTGATGTTTCCAGTGCCCGGAAGTGATTCCATTGGGTTCCCAGTGCCTGGGAGTTCAGGGAGGACATCTTGCAGGAGGTCCAACTGGATTGTCCTGAAGTCTCTTCTAAGATGTGAGGAATTCCTGTCTCCCCCTCCCTCTCCATGGAGAGGACCCCTCTCCATGCCCATTGAGGGGGAGTCAGGAGTAGAAAGAACCCCTCTCCTCTCCTGGCACAACTTGTGGTTTCTGGATTCCTCTCAGCTCCTGTTCCGAGATGCCCCAGCCTTCCCTGTACATTGGATGTGTCCTGTATGGTCGCTGAGCTCCCTGGATGCTCCCGGGGATCCCCCAGCTGGCTCAGGAGATCCTACAGTCATCAGCATCCCCCGGGAAAGCCGGTCTGCAGGGGCAGTAACACCCACAACAGTTTCTCCTGAGGTGCTCCAGGGAGCATCCCCAGCTATCTGGTGCTGCCTTGCTAGGCTGCTGCCCTGTGGTTCTGGTGGCATGTTGGGGTGCCCACAGGTGAGTGAGGGGAGGCCCAGGACTATGAAACAGCCAGTTTCCTCAACTCGATGCCTTCGGCATGGACAGAGTCTTTCAGGCCTGGGGCAGGCCCCTGTAGGCCTCGGTCAGCAAAGAAGTTACATTTCTAGGGCCTGGGACCAAAAAGAGGCCTGGAGAGCATCAGAGGAGCTGGTTGCCTCTGCCTAGGTTGACCTTTGGCCCTGGGGCCCCTGCCCGAGCAATTTGCAGGTTTGAGATGGAGTAGCACAGGCAGCCTTAGCCTCCTGGGTCCCAACTGGATCTTGCACGCCACTTGCACCCTCGGCTCCTAAACCTGTCTTCCTGGACACCCCACTGTAGCTCCTCCACCTCAGAACTTGCCAGGCATCCCGCCGCCTCCCTGTGCTCCCACACATGTGCCCTGCTCCAGTGCTCTTTTGGTACCCCATCTGTGTTCTGTCTCCAGCCCCCAGGCCCCCCAGGCCCGGCTCCAGCCCCCCTGCCCTAGGAAACCTGGTCTCCCTGTCCCGGCTCCCCGGCCCCTGCCCCGCCCTCCTGACACTGGCCCCTGGGAGCCCGCAGGGACAGGACTCTGCCCCCCCGCGGACCGTGAAACAGACCTGGCCAGATACCTCCCCTGGCTCTTGCCTCAGCTTCTGGCCATGGGGGACAGTGAGAGAAACAGATCCCAACAACCCGAGGAGAGAGAGCGCGCTCCTTTATTCCCGTGGCAGCGGCTGCACCCATCCACGGGATCAGCTCGATTCCGGGGTCCCGCAGGGCTGGGCGCTGGTGGGTCCCTGCTGGCCACGCGGGCAGGGCAGGCCCAGGTGGCGGCTGCTGCCTGTCCCTCAGAGCTTCTCCAGGTAGGAACCGGGGACGAAGCCTCGCTGCCCATTCCGCTCCACTGTCCACCAGCCATCCTCCCCCTCCAGGATGACCTCCAGGACGTCCCCGGCAGAGAGATCCAGCTCATCGGCATTCTGGGCAAGAGAAAGCGCGTGAACTAGAGGGGCTGCTGAGAGGATCATGGGGTAGGGGTGTCTCCCACCCCAGGAAGTAAATGTGAGCATGTCTCCTCCATGGGCTGGCAGTGGGGACTCGTCCAGCCTGCTGGGGATGCCAGTAAGGCTGCGCTCTGCGCTGGGGCGGCCCCGGGAGACGTGGTGCTCCATGGACTTGGCCTCCTGTCCCTTCCACACCCTAAACCTCAGTTTGTCACCGTGGGGCCCCTGCAACCTGGAACTTCTTCCCTTCTTCCCCTCCCTCTGCTATAGACAGCAACTGAATCAGGGGCCATGTATGTTCCCCATACCCAAGCCCAAGGGCACACTCTCCAGGCGCCCCCACACCTGCCACTCTGGGTGAGCTCCCAAGCCCATCCTGCAAGCACATCACCATCTGACCTCATCCGGGACTGGACTTGCGGCGGCAGAGCCCCGCCCAGCCTCAGGTGGACCCAGGATCAAGTAGAGCAAGGAGCAGGTTGGACTCTCTAAGGACCTCAACACAGCGGCTCAGCGGCTTCATGACCCATCCTTCCCCACGAACCCAGAAAATCCACCCAGTACAGCTGATGACCTGGTCTGACCTGGGCTGATGCTTGGCACCTGTGGCCCTGGCCCAAGGATGCAGAGCCTGCGCCTCAGACCATTCCCTGCAGGTCGGCCCCGGCTCTGTCTGCCGGCCTGCACGTGTACACATGAGCACACACTCCTGCCCGACGTGCACATGTGAGCAGGCAGGCAGGCCTGTGCCCGGCAGGGCAGGGGTGGGTTCCTCACAGCAGACACCGTAGGCCGTTCCTGAGTGCTGGGTGCTGGTCTGAGGGCACTCCTGGTGCATGTGCCTATGTGTGAGCGCCCTCAGACACACGTGTGCCTCCCAGACAGAGGGGCGAGGGCCTACCTGGGCCACATAGTCGTAGATCGCCCTGTAGTCTTGGCTTGGCAAGGTCGGGGGTCCTGGCATCTCTTTCACAGCGATGGCCGCATAGACTGCCTCATTCCGCCCACGTGTGGAGGTCAGAGTCTCTGTGGAGGCGAGAGCAAGGTGCAGCCTGGAGCCCCTTTCAAAGGACAATGGTCCTGGAAGGCCCTAGCATGGAGCTCTCCTGTACGGGGCTCAACCTCCCTCCTCCCTCTCTGTCCCCCTGCAGTTGGAGGGCCACGTGGGAGTCTCCTCCTCCCCGCCGTGTCTTCCCCAGTTACCTGTAGAAGCTGCCAATGATGCTGTCTTAGAACTTCCATGCAGCAGCCCGGAGAACCTGTGGGCAAGACGAGATGAGGCGGGGAGCCCTCTCAGAGCCCCTAGTCTAGCACAGATGGGATGAGGGTCCGTTGGAGGGTGGCTGGTACCAGCGGCCCGTCTGTCCACGGCAACATTCTCCCAGACCCTCTGGCTAGGGCCCTTTCTCAGCCTCTGTTCCTTACAGGACACTTTTGGGGAGACTTCTGATCTGCAACTGCCCTGCCAGGCCCCTGGCCTAGCCTTCCCCTCAGGCCACATGCTGCCCTTCAGGGCTCATCCCACCCGTACCCCACAGAGACCTTCACCAGCCTGGGCCCAGCCACCCTTCTCCCTGTGGCCCCACTGTGAGCTGGCCTGTCCTACTACTCCCTGATCACACAAGCAGAGACCCTACTAGACGGAGACTTTGGGGGAACAGTGCTGGTATGGTTCACCCCTTGCCCTGTGCTTGGCTCAGTCCTGGACTGAATCAGTCATGACAGTTTGTTGAATAAAAGGAAAGAGGTAGACACCGGAGGACTGAGTGGGGGAAGATGGGAGCACCTCATGATGCAGACAATGCCTAGGGCTAATTAGGTAGGGCTGATGCTGCTTCCCTACCCCAGGAAAGGATTCCTAATGGGGCTGAGCTAAGTTCAAAGACATAGCTTTAATAAGCAGAGACTGGGGCACAAAGCATTGCCAGGGAATAGAGAGGGTTACATAGGTGCAGAGGAGTCCAGAAGTATGCTGGGCCCATTGGAGAGTATCCGCAACAGGACCTGGAGCAGATCCCAAGGGGCCCTGAGTGCCAGGTGAGGGGTCTGACTGACCCCAGTTGGAGGCTTTCTGTAGTTCCAGGCAGGACCCGAGGGACTTTTCCCTTGGATGAGAAGATCTGTGGAGCTGAGAACCTGAGAGTGAACACACACATCCAGGATGGATGCAAGGGGTGTGCTTGTGTGAACCTGGCACATATGAACAGGCCCAGTGCTAACACAGGCCACGAAGATGCAGCACCTGTGACTGACTCATGGGGCACATAGAGGCCGGGACAAGGCCAGCACGACTGTAGCTGGGAGCTGGTGGAGGTCAGTTGTCTACACTTGTGACTCCAATTCTCCCTCAACTTCCCAATCACTGCCCTGCCCCTGCCCCTCCCCATCCCATCCTAGCTTCTGGCTATTTCCCCAATCAGTGATCATCCCCTCCAGCAGCCAAGCCTCCTTTGCTCTACCCTGTCTGTCTGTTTCTCTCTCACTTATCCTCATGGTGGGGGGGCCCTTTTCTGGACTTTTAATCACTGCCCTAGAGAGCTCTTTAACCAAATTGTTTAAAGGACCATCTGTGGGAACTTGGGGAAGATGGCATCAGAGGAAGTTCTCTGCTTTACTCTCAGAAGAACAAATTAAGAGAAGTTCAGATAGGTACTGGATTCAGTGAATCCCATGACATGGAACAAAATCAGAGTATCTCATGATTACTAGGGACCAATGCTGCCTGCACGCAACAGACACTGAGAAAATTCAACTCTGAAACAAAAATGTTAAGTTAGGGAGAGGTGTCCACTGGGGTGGAAACTGCAGTACATACCCATGCCTGGGGAGGGCAGAGCTGAGTGCTGTAGATCTAACCATGGGAGATACGGACAAGAGTGCTTGGGTGAGCCATGCAGACAGGGCCCCAAGTGAGAAAGACAAAGATCAGAAAGGCACAACTCCCCCTACCCATTTCTTCCAGGAGCAGGCAGATACAGGGACCAAATGGACACAGTGAAGCAACATTGCAAAGTGTCATGGCTGCACTGAAAGCCCAACTCACAGACTTCAGAGACACAGGTCTGAAAGCCAAAGAAGAGTTCTAGTAGTGGTAACAGGCACGAGCCATGCCCACACACACCATTTTCACCAGCAACAGACCCCTCCAGCACCCTCTCCCACCCACAAAGGACCCAGCTACAAATTAGTTCTCCCTGACATACAGTGCCACCTACTGGAAAAGTGGAAATTCTGAACCCTTACTATTTAGAAAGCAAAAAATGATGAAAAGGACACAACAAATGGCAACTTGAATCCTCAGGGGGATACTACACCACAAAGAGAGAGCAAATCTCTTGGACCCAACCACAAAGACATGGAAAATATTTTCTCTATATCAGATACAGAGTTCAAAATTGCCACTTCAAAGAAGTGGAGGAAAATGCAGAAAAGTTCATGAAAGATAAAAAAGAAAACTCAGAAAAACGAATGTCCTGAGAAATAAAATTAATGGACAGAAAATCAAAGTTTCTGAATTGAAGCTTTAAATAAGATAATAATGGAAAGGCAGGATATAAAAACATAAATAGGTGAGATAAAAATTCTGGAGAAAGCTATGGAAGTAAAATAGACCAAGTGGAAAATCAAATGATAATGCACAAAGAATCCAGGTGGAAGGAGTGATACATATAGGGAAAAATGAAGGAAAAAATGAATAAATACTTCAAGAATTATTCTATTCCATAAGGAAAAGGCAATATAAGAATTATGGGTATCCTAGAAGGGTAAGAGTGAGAGAAGGTAACAGAGGACTTATTTAAAGAAATAATAGAGGAAAACTTCCCAAACCTGGAGAAGGAACTAAATACACAAGTCCATGAAGCTAAAAGAACACCAGGTTATCTAAATATAAAGACACATAGTAGTGAAACTTACAAGAGTTCAAGACAAAGAAAGACTCTTGAAGCTGAAGGGGGTGAAGCAGATCACCTGACTCATGGGGCACATAGAGGCCGGGACAAGGCCAGCACCTGTGCAAATTGTGCCTTTAAAAGAACCCCAATCAGGCTTACATCTGACTTCTCTGAAAAATACTATGGGCAAGGAGAGAATAAAACAATGTGATCAAGATACTTAAAAATTGCCAGCCCATAATGCTCTACCCTATAAGCCTCTCCTTTAGATATGAAGGAGAAATAAAGGCCTTCTCAGACAAACAGAAGATGAAGGAGTTTGCAAACATTAGATCCCCCCCCTCCAAGAAATGTTGAAAGGAGTCGTTGTATCTAAATCAAAGAGAATATCCACAAAGAACTGAACAAAAAATAGAACCACAAAATTAAGGCCAAAATGGCAGTAGCAATGACTCTAAATGTAAATGGACTGAACAATTAAAAGGCACAGAGTATTTGGTTAGATTAGAAAAGAGAATCCAGCTTTCTGCTGCTTCCAGTAAATGCACCTGAGCTCCAAGGAAAAACAGAGGCTCAGAGTAAAAGATTGGAAGACAATTCTACAAGCAAATGGGACTCCCAAGAAAGGTGGGGACAGCTGTATCATACCAGATAAAATATATTCCCAGTTAAAAAAGGTAACGAGACAAGGATGGACATTATATGATTAAGGGAAAAATACATCAGGAAGAGATAACGCTCATCAAGATATATCTACCAAACAAAGGAGCACCAAAATATATAAGGCAACTACTGTCAAATGGAAAACAGACATTGGGAAAAACAGATATTTATGGCTGAGGACATCACTCTCACCAATGGACAAATGAACTACACAGAAAATAAGTAAGGACACAATAGCCTTAAAGACTTAATAGATGTTTATAGGGCACCCCACCCAAAAAGGGTTGAGTACGCATTCTTCTCATGTGCATGTGGGACATTCTTGGGACTGACCACATACTGGATCATGAAACAAATCCATGAAGACTGAAATCAAGTACCAAGTACTTTCTGTGACAACTGGTATCAAACTAGAATCGACCACAAAAAGAAGGCAAGAAAAATCTCTAATATGTGGAGACTGAGCAACACATTATTGAATGGCTGTTGGGTTAAAGAAGAAATCAAAAAGAGAAATGATAATGAGGATGCAATTCCAGAACTTTTGGGGCACAGCAAAAGCAGTAGTAAGAGGGAAGTAAATAGCAATACAGACCCACATCATGAAACATGAAGGAGCTCAAGTAAATGTGTTTCTCACCTTAAGGAACTAGAAAAAGAACAAAGTAAAAAACCAGTGGAAAGAATAAATAAGCTGTCCTCAGAGCACCTGGAGCTCCACCAGAAGCCCCAGCCCCACCTTGGCCCACTTCCCAGGGCAGGGCTTTCTGTGCATGAGAGGTCTTGTGAGCCGACCGCAGATGGGCACCTGGACCCCCAGGGACCTGGCCACTGGAGGCCTGAGCAAATATGGGCTGTCGTCACAGTCTCCCAAGGCCTGCACCAGGAGTGCCCTTCAGTTCTGATATGACCCCAGTAATCACAGACCCAGGCCTAGAGAAGATGAGTTACTTGTGCAGGTGATGCTGAGGCATGACATTAGGACCCTGGTCCCCTCTGCACCTGACCAGGGCGGGGCCCTGGGGGAGCCTGGAGAAATCTCCAGCAGCACTGACTGGAGGGCCCACTCCGCTCCAGTCAGCCCCAATGGAGTGGGGTCACCACTGTAGCCCGACAGTCCCAGACTCCAACCCAGGGCCTGGGGGGACACAGAAGCCAGTCTGGGACTCCCTGGCTCTGGTCCCAGTCACTAGTGAATAAATGGGTGTCAATTTTTATTTAATGTCTGGATCCCCTAAGGCTAAGACTGTATTTGAGCCTGTTCTGGCCTTGAAGTGTGCCCAACCCCCAGCATGACACGTTCGGCTCTGTAAATACACAAGGAAAAGCCAGTTGCAGGAGGAGGAACCAGTTGTACCCATTTCCCGGCCCCACTCTGCATCCTGTTGTCCATCAGGGCGCCTCACCTCTTTATCATGCCACAGGATGGCTGTTCTCCAGGGCTGCCGGATCCTGGGGCCACCTCCCGATCGTAGAAGTTCTGGTAGGGCACCGGAGCTGTGGATGGCAAGCTGTGAGCCCAGTGTGGCTGAGGGCAGATCAGGCAGGACACCCCAACCTATTCCTATTCTGGGGTCCCCTTTCCATCCTGGCCCTCTCCTGCCTGTGCTTGGGAGGAGGCTTTCACTTCCAAGAGGGACCCATAGCAGGAGCCAGGAGACCAAGTGTTCTGCACTCATGGCCCAAACAGGCTCCCATCTCTGCTCCAGGTCCTCATTGCCTGCCCCCTTGTATAATAAGGCTGTAAGCGCTGCTCATCCGGGCACCAGCCAGGAGCTGCACGGCTCCCAGCCCCTCCCCGGTTCTGGCCAACGCGTCTTCTTCCAGCAGGGTGTTATCAGCCTTGTCAACACTGTCCGGGCAGCCGAGGCTCAGGGACGAGGCCAGTTTTGGAGGACCAGGCCAGCCTGGACAGTCTGTGCTACCTGTGGGTGGGGGGCTCACCTGGGGGCTCCGTGCCTGTGCTCTTGGCCTGGATGAAGCTGTTGATGTCGCCGTCCACGCTGCAGCCTTCCAGCCTCACCCGAACCTCTTCATAGCGCTGGGAGCGGAGAGAGCAGGGGCTGAGGGCCAGGCGTCACCTCCCCATGGGTCCTGGGTGCCTCTGTGAGTGCGGAGGAAGGGGCTCTGCTGCCCCCACACCGGCCTGAGGGGGGTTCAGCACCTGTGGTTGGGGGCCTTGGGGTGTAACTGCCCCAGAACTGCTCTAGGAGTCACAGCCATTGTTCCTGGGCTGTGCATAATCTTATTTCTGTGATTGACTCGATTTCCCCCATTTTAAGGATGAGGAAACTCAAGAAAACAGTTATTTGCAGAAAGTCACAGCAAGAATTCGGAGCAGCAGGATTGCAGGAGAGGATCCTAAGCCCACACCCCTTCCCTGCCCAAGGAGGCCACCCATGGGCACAAGTCATTTGGGGAGAAAATCCCCCAACCCACCAGCTTGTGGGCAGAAGGGGTCAGGTCAGGCAGAGCATTGGGGGACCCGGCTGCTTGAAGGAGACCGAGAGAGCTCGTGGCGCTGGGGCTGCATGAAGAGAGGTCAGGGAGGCCCCACTCCCTGGGGCACCCAACCAACCCAAGCTGCAGTGCTCAGTAAGGGGCTCCCTGGAGAGGACTGGGGTCTGGAGCAGGGCAGCCCAGGGTCCTTTAGCCTCGCTTGCAAACCCCCGAGGGACTCTGTCCACTCGGTTCCTGCACCCCCGTGGGGGAGCAGACACGATGCTCTGAGAGTTCAGGACCAGGAAGCAGGCTCAGCAAAGCAGGCCCACACTGCAACAGGAGAGGCCGCAGCTCTGAGTGGTTCTGAGCACCTGCTCTTAGTGCCCTGGGGGTGGAGGGAACCAAGCCTGAGGCCTGAGGTTGCTGGGGCAGAGCTAGGTCACAGGACTAGGAGTTTGTTGAGGGACCCAGGTGGACCTGAGCCCAGTGCTGCCTGAGGCTGCCCCCTCCTGCCCCTGCCCCCGCCCCCAGCCACACCTCATCATCCTTGACGCACTGCAGGGACAGCTGGTTGCAGTGCACCCACATGGAGTTGCGAAGGATGGTCAGCCTGTCGAACTCTTGCAGCTGGAAGGCCTGGGGGAGGCATTGTGGAGGTAAGTGAGGAGTGAGATGGGGGTGCAGAGCCAGGCAGGTTGGGCCCCACTTACAGCCAGCTGGGGCAGACCAGTGAGACCCTCCTCTGCTGGAAGACCCTTCCTGGGGACTCCACCTCACCTGGGCACCAACCCCAAGGCTACTGGAGGCAGGTTGAACTACAGGTGGAATCCTGACCAACCCCTCCCCCCCCCCC
>PVIJ01007802.1:0-79507 GCA_004024925.1 Scalopus aquaticus
CGAGGGCTTGGGGGGTGTGAAATGCAGGGTGAACTCGAGTTCTTCACTTTCTCTGGGCAATTTCCAGGGCTGGGACACCAGCTCTTTGTGCATTTCACTCTGTCCCTCTTTTTGCTTCTCTTTGCAACAAATCCATGAGTCGTAGTTGCCCCTCCCCATTCCATTTTCCCACAATTTTGAGATCATGTTGTTACGGCAACTTTCCCAGAGAAATCAGGCGGCACTCAGAGAGGTGGAGAGAGATTTAATTGTCACATCGGCGGGCCCAGTGGGATAACTCCCAAAAATCTGAGCCCCGAATTACAGGGTTTGCAGGTTTTTATACAGTTTGCATGAGGAAACTTACCTACCCCATCCATAATAAACTTTATTGCTTAGGAAGGGGGTCAAGGTAACCATAGCTACTATTGGACAAGAAGTACAGAACAGAGACTTTCCCAGCAGCTTTCCACCCCAGCAAGCAGCAGTATCCAAGCAGTGAACTTAGCAACTTTAGCAACTTTCATTTCCAAGCAGCAAACTTATGAACTTCCTACTTCAATGTAGATATAGTAAGAGAAATGATGAAACACAGGAAAGACACTACCACATCCACCAGTATCAACCCAGAGGTGTGTACAGCGTAGATTTTTTTAGGTAATAAAACACGAATAAAATTCAGACAAAAGTGACCGACAGAGGACAAAGAATGGCGATTCCGTTCTATCAGGAAGGGGGTGGTGGTGTGCGTGTTCCTGAGTGAACGAAATCCTCATCTATCCCAGCAAAGGCTCAATTAAGCCATAATTGATGTCGCAAGATATAGTGGGAGCAAGTATTTGGACTCGTGGAGGTGAACACCAGAAGGACCAAACCAGAGACAACGGAAAAGATGAAACAGTCTGGTTTTGAGTGGGGGAGAGCTGTTTTCACGAGAAGCCATTTTCATGCTTTTATTCTTCAATCTCGCGTACCTCTCACTGCAGTACAATTTTTAATTTTTGTTTTTTTAAGTGGGCATGTCAGTGGCTCTCATAAACATTTAAAAGCATTTTTTACATTCTAAAATAGCGTGACATTTTTCTTTTCCCCTAAAAGATAAAGACAGGCAGATTGCAGCAGGGAAGAAGGAGGCCAGACGGAACAAAAGCATCATGACGTCACAGGAAGCCTGGAGAGCCAGTCACGCCCGTGTCTCCCTCCACCGGGGTGACCCCACCAGGCCCCGAGGTAGCTGCACGCACTGCTGCCTGTTCGGCTCCCCCAGCTTTTGTGCCCCTGAGAATGCCTTAGATCCCAGACAGACAGGCCAGCCCTCCCGGCCCTGAGCTGCGGCACGTGAAAACGGGCACTTGCCCCAAGTTCCTCAAACCCCGTCGGTAGACACCCCTCCTTAGGCCAGGATGGGAAGCGCGACATCTTCTTGGGGTGCCTTCCCCCTGCGGTCTTTGAAGAGGTGGTTCCCACTTCCCAGCAGACCTGCAGAGACCTGCCAACGATCTCGCGCTTCCCTGTGTCCTTATGGGCTCCTGGACGGGACTGGGTTCTTCCCGGCAGTTTTCAAAGCCACCCCCCTCCCTAATGGATCAGTCGTTTCCTCTTCTTTCTCCATTCGGAACAAAACTGGCTGCCTCACTGGTGCTGCCCTCGGAGCCCCGCCCCCACCAGCCCCCATCTGCCGTGCTCATTGCACGCATGGCCTGTCACACCTGAAAGCTGACGCTTCCGGGTCCCCTCTGCAGACCAGCGGAGAGCCTCTGACCTCAACTCATGGGACCTGTATCTGAAGTCACCAAGACCTCCAAATGCGTGCGGTCCTGTCCAAAGTTCTCAGCTTTCCCAGAAGACCCAGGAATTCCAGCCAGGTTGCATTAAGCCTGTTGGAATCCACCTTCGGAGCCCATGGCCCCTGGCGCCTCTGGTGACAATAGTCTTGAGATCCTTTGGAAGTAAAGCCCGCCTCCCTGAAGGGGCCACCTGGATTAGAAACTAGACTCGCCACAGATGGGGGGTGGCTTCCTCCTGCATCTGCAGTGTCCTTCCGCCAGGACTGGGAGCAAAGCCAACCTGCCCTTGCTCTTTCCAGAACCCCAATGTTTTGTTTCCAATGACGTGACAACAGGCTGGTGGGTCTTCCCCAGGCTGGGAAGGAGAGCCATCTTGCTGGTTTGATGGAACATGTGGGCATCACCTGCAGGGCTGGCTGCTGCACCTGCCTTCCCCCTCCCACGCCTCTGACTCTCCTAAGGAAACTCTCACCCTCTATTCGTCCTCTGCGGGCTTGGATTCCTGTCCTGTGGCTGCGGGGAAAGGATGCTTCGGCATTTCCACAAACAGCTCAATGCCAGGGCTTTGTGGAGGGCTTTCTCTTATCTCAGCTCTCCTCTCTCTGAAGGACGTTCAGGGCCCGTTTCAGTTTGGGGATTAATCTGACCAAAGTGCAGAATCCACTCCTCTGCACGGAGAACGAGCTCCAGTCTGTTGTTTATCTGTCCTCCTCCCAACCCCTCCCTGGCTCGCCCTAAGCTTTGGAGCTTAAAAAGGCTTAAAGTGCTTCTTAGGCATGGAACAGTTCTTATAAGGCAACTATTGATGAGCTAAACAGAAATGACTTCGCAACCAGTGTGTGAACTTTCCTTCGTGACTGCCTTGTCCGATGTCAAGCAGAAAGGGAAGGAGAAGGTCTGCCTGTTGTCTCGAACATTCCGTCCCGCTTTAAGACGGTTTGACTCGAGAGATCTTGAGCTGACGGTGGTGGAAAGCAATTAGCATTCAGGAGAGACCGCACCCACCATGTGCATGCTGGTCTCGTGTTAGCGCTGTTTGATGCGCTCTCGCGATCCTGGCCAAGGCAGCCCCCGGCCTCGCCATCACCAGCGCCCGCCAGGAGATCAGAGGCTGAGCAGGGATCTTCCCCAGGTAGGTGCAGTAAATGCATTTTGTCCTTATGACATTTTCGGCCGGCGTTGGGTTTATCCAGAAGTGACTTCATCTTAAGTGGAGGAAGATGGATATTGTCAAATATTTCCTAACTGGAGAGAGCTTCCAGGAAGCTCTTAGGCCATTAGGAGCTTCAGGCCCTGAGGCCGGAAGCTGCCTTTGAGGCAGTGGTGGAGAACGGCCCTTCCGGTCTCCCCTCACCCACTCGGCTGCTGAGAGGTGGCAATGGCACAGCCCAAGTCACCCCAGCAAAGCAAGCCCTGGGCTCTCACCGCACCCCGAGAGAAGGCGCTCTTTCCTTTCACGTCACCCCACTGCTTCTCATTCCCCCAGTTCACAGCAAACGACACTTGGTCTCCTGCCCTTATCCTCGGGGTTATGTTTGTATTTTAATTTTTTTTACTTACATCTTTTACATTATTGTGTATTCCCGTGGGTTACCCACCACCAATTCACCCGTG
This sequence comes from Scalopus aquaticus, assembly GCA_004024925.1. NCBI lineage: Eukaryota > Metazoa > Chordata > Mammalia > Eulipotyphla > Talpidae > Scalopus > Scalopus aquaticus. Next base: position 3,381 of record PVIJ01007802.1, read on the forward strand.
AACCGTCACCATAGTCCCTTGTGCTCTTTTCTCCCCCGTTTTGAACCCTTTGAACCCTTATCCTCCCTCTCCCTCGCTGAATGCCTCTCATTTATGGCCTGATAGTTTTTGTTTTGTGTGTATTTTCTCCTAATCTCTTACTTTGTTCCCCTATATTCCTTCTATAAGTGAAACTATTCGATATTTTTCTTTTTCCTTCTGGCTTATTTTGCTGAGCATGATCCCTTCTAGCGCCATTCATGTTGCTGCAAATGGCATGAGTTTATCTTTTTTGATTGCTGAATAATATTCCACTGTGTATATGTGCCACATCTTCTTGATCTAGTTATGTTTTTAAAAACCCCAGTGAATGCCTGAAACCTTGAGTAGTACCAAACCCTCTCTGCTCTGTCTTCTCCCAAACACACACATGTGTGGTGAAGTTTAATTGCTGAATCAGGCACAGTAAGAGATGAACAATAATTAATAAAAAACAGAACCATTATGACAATATACTGCAGTGAAAGTATTTTATCATGAATTAAATTTTTAGACCATGCTTCACTGGGGGCAACTGAAACCATGGGGATGGAAACTGAAGATGTGGGGGGGTGATTCTAACACCCCACTTGTCACTTGCAGTTTGAAGACACTTAACAAGCATTGCTTAATTTGCTGCTCACCCTGCCAGGTGGTTGAGGCAATAATTCCCATTGCAGGTGAGGAGACAGGCCCAGAGAGAGATGATCACTTAGCCAAGCTATTAAGTGTTTGCCTGCACCTAAAATTCTGACTCCTTAGCACTCCTGGGCCCTTTCTGGTCCAGCTGCTTCTCATAGAGGTGAATGACAGCCACGCCCTTGGGCAAGGTGTGAGCACTTTGTAGTATTAAGATCCATGATCAGTCCCCCAAGAAATCAATTGCAGCTTCCAATGCAATAGGGTGGGGAAGAATAGGAACCAGGAGAAGGTACCTTTGAGTGGAAATGAGCATGGAACAACAATTTATCTGAGTTGGGGAATTGGAATCCAGAGCCTCTGAAACCTACCGCCCAGGGCATGTTAGAGGTGACCCCGCCACGTGGAGGGGTTGGGGTCCAGGAAAAGGAATGGATTGAGAGAGTGTTCTGGAAGGGAGCAGAGGCTAGAAGTCTCTTGACGCTTCCATGCCTTTTCCCTCACGCTGCAGGTTTAGACAGCTGAGGGGAAGTAGGGGAAAGATATTTACGAAATGCTAACTGGCCTTGCCTGCCCCCATCGGCACTGACTTCAGAGGGAAAGTGGAAGCACAAGTTGGGGGGTTAGAAAGCTTTGCTGCGGGCACCAGGTTTTGAATCTATTTCCTGCATTATTGAGAAATCAGTAAATGCCAGCCATGGAAGGACAAATTTAGCATGGTGCAAAAAAGAAGGAATTTAGTAATAAGAAGGGAGCCTGGGATATATACCTGGCACTGTGTGCATGCTTGTCCTGAGTTCTGGGAGGAATGAGGTCCTGGCTGTCTCCCCTAAATCATCCGAGGAGCATGTGATATCTACCCAGGGACTCCTGGAATACCCAGCGGTGTCTTAATGAAATAATAATGGGGTGTAGCCTCCTCCCCAGCGTTTCTACAGGGAAGACTTACCATTACCCCAGACAGGGATTAGGCTTAATAAATTACACTTCAGGACGCAGGGCGCACACACGATGTCGGGGCTGCGTACACATGGATGGCCCCGAGCACAGAACATTCATCACCTTCAGTTAGACACACAGCAGGCGCCAGGCAGCAGGAAGTGGCCTGGCACGCTGCCCTGCCCGTGAAGCAGAGCTCAGAGCAGAGGGGGAGCTATGGGCAGGAATGCGGGATGCTCACCTGGGGGAGGGGAGGAGAGGCACTCGGCCTGGACACTGCGCCTGTGAGCTGTCATCTTCCTAGGACCGTATTTCCCCTTGCCCCTCACCGGGCCGCTTGGCCTTGGCACACAGCCTGGCATTTTCAGCCAGATCATTTTCTTGGTGGGGGAGCTGGACTGTCCTTATGTTTAAAGATGCTTAACATGGTGGTCTCTACCCATTAGGTGCCAATGGCATTTCCTGCCCTCCCCCCAATTTGCTTTTTTTTTAAAGATTTATTTATTTATGCATACAAGCTGGGGTACAGGCCAGAGGTGTGGGGCGGCGAGAGGGTTCACCAGAGACAGAGCGGGGAGCAGAACAGGCAGATCAGAAATACACTGCTGAGGGGAGCAGCGGGGGAGGCAGGAGAGGTCTGCCGCGCCATGTGGGATTCTCCCTGGCTGGGCATCGAACTCGCATCGCTGCTGCCGACAGCTCCACAGCGCAGCTCTCAACCGCTGTGCCGCTGGGGAGGCCCCCCTCCCCCCAATTTGTTATGACTGAAAATGTCTCTAGACACTGCCAAATGTCTGTCCCCAAGCTGGGGAGGGGTGGGCAAAAGCACCCCTGGCTGAGAATCACTGGTCTATATTAGAGACAGTGATTTTTGTCTGAGTGTGATTTTTTTTTTTCTTTTTGCTAGACACCAAAAGCTCCCTAAGTGGGGTCTCTTTGCCAGTGCCTCCTAGTGGGTCTGGGGTCGCAGTGAAGCTGGCTGGGTCTCCAGCCTGGGACAGAGGTTGACATTCTTCCTGCTGGCTGGCTCCTGGCCTGTGTCTGTGCAGCTTTGCACCACAGCTCACCGCAGGGTGCTGTGCAGAGAAAGCCTCCCTGAGAATCTGTGGCCTGGACAAGGGTGTCGTGTGTGGCCTTCATTCCTCATCATCCCTGCATCTGACCTGGGCTCATGATGGGGACCCAGGAGGTGGGATCCAAGGCCCTGTGACATCTTTTCCCGTTTCTGTCTTGCCGTGCGCATCGAAGGTTTGTCCTACAACTGAAGTCTGTGCCCATGTCTACCTGACAGCATTGTTGGATCCGTTTCCTTGGGCATTCCCCACTGGGGAGGGCCCTTCAGCTCCTTCTCCTGCAGCAGCAGCTGAGTGCACTGCTCCTCCTGCCGCTCCCTCCGGCCCTGGTCTCCTCTAGAGCAGCTGGGGGCTGTGGTGGAGGCCCGGGTTACCCCTTCAACCAGGAGAGCCCAGCTGTGCCCACCGGCTACCCCCCTTGTTGGGAGGAGGATGGTACAACGGGAACTTCTTACCTTTCCCAAGAAAAGAACGAGCAGATCAAAGAGCAGGGGCTCTTGGGCTCGCCAGCTGCTTCCTGAGGTGACTCATCACAGGGACATCTGCCGGAAGGCTCTTTATCGGATGCCTGGCACCAGGCAGGCCAGGCTCTGCGGAAATGCACTTAAGGCTTCCTCTGCCGGCAGCCTTGGCTCAGAGGGTCCTTCCCTCCGAGTCGAGCCTCACCTTGGGACACAGTCTCGGCTGAGAACACAGACCCCACAGTCAGACGTCCCCGCTTCAAATCTTTCTTCTGTTACCTGGTAAGTGTGAGGCCTTAGAGAAGTCACTTCTGGTCTCTGGGCCCCAGGACCCAGAGGACAATCCCCTCCTAGGTGAGGGTGCTGCTGGGAAAGTTAGTCCGTTCCCGCTCAGTGACTGCTCAATACGAGTCAGACATTGTTACTACACCGTGCCCATCACAACTGCCTTTCTAGCTTCAACTCCAACCTCCAACCTCCAAATCAGAACCTTCCAGAGGTTCAGTCTGATGCTGGCTGTTAGGAATTCTCCAGTCTCCTTGAAAGTCCTGCCTGGGGCACAAAAGGACCCCTTTGTGCTCACTGTCCTTTGCTCAAGGATATCTCCTCTAGGGACAAAGGTCCATGTGGTCCCTCAGGATTCCTCTGTCATGTCTGCATGGGTGGATATGGGGAAAGACCCCTGAGAGCAGAGGCCCCCTCCACCCCCCCAAGCAGAAACCTGCAGAAAGCAGATGGGGAGCTGTTACTTCCTGCTGAATTCCCAAAGTCTCTCCTACCTTGTCCCTTATTGGATGATACAGAAGACAGACAAAAGGAATGGTGCCCTGCTGGCTCATGTTAGTGTGGGGTTTGCCTCCCTTAGAGGATGTCCCAAGAATCAGGACAGCTATGGAAAGATGCACTGCTTATTTAAAATATGTTCCTTAAAAAGTTAGAATAAATGATAACTCATACAGTCTACATGGATTACATGTCAAGTGCGGGACTAAGCCTTTTTATATGTTATTTCATTTGATTACCACCACAGTCCTGTGAATGAGATACTCTTATTATCTCTACAGATGAGGGAGCCAAGGTTCAGAGAGGTTAAGTACCTTGTCCAAGGTCACACAGCTAGGAAGTGGTGGAGCTGAGGTTCAAATCCAGGTCTGTTTGACCTTCGAGCCCAAGTGACTTTAATACACATTAGGAAATGGAGTCTCCTGATAAAGGACACTAACTCTGACATCCCTTCTGATTGCTTGGTTATTTCAGTTAAATATACACTTTCTTTCTTAGTGATAGGGACATTAGAGGTTCAGCACATGAGACTTACTGTTCCCTATTACCAAAAAAAACATTTTTTTCTCCTGCTCATTGTAGGTGATATCGTGAAAAGGACACTTGACCTAGATAAGCGGTATCTTTTGGAATAACCGGTGGCTGCGAATGCCTCTTAATTAAGCTGTGACCTTCACCCAGTTCATCTTTTTCCTGAGTGCACTCTCTCTTTTCCTACCCAAATGGCTTTGAGCAAAAGCGAGGTTGGACCTAAAAAGCATTAACCTTTTTCTCTTTTCATTCTCTAATATTTGCAGCTCTGCCCCTGGCTCCTATCCCACATGTCCAGCTCCCACAGAAAATTGCCACTGGATGTCCCAACAGTACATCTGATCCACGAGCCTGAAACAAAGCCCATCCTCTCCTCTCTGCCCCAGCCCCATCCTGTTGGGGTGCCACTCGTTCCCCTGCCTGCAGAGCTCAAGGGCAGAGAAGTGGCTTTGATGGTGCCCCTTCCTCCATTCAGATGTTCCAGGAGTCTCCCAAGCCCATTATGCCTCCTTCCCCAAATCTGCCAGTAGTTCCCGCAGCACCTGTCTAGAGTTCCTACTTCCTCACCTCTCCTGAGGACTCAGGCTCCTTCAGAATTGCCGAGCACTGGCTGCCAGAGACTTCATGTCCCCAAAAGACTCTGCCCACCTACCCACCTGCCCACAAGTTTCAGGGATTCCCTGTTCTCATGGCTACAGAAACAACTGAGGCCAAGGCGCTCCATAAAGCAGCCCCTCTTAGGTTGACTTCCTTTCCCTATGAGGTTTGTGTTCTCACTCAAAATCCAGCTCATTTTACTCTCTCTGGCTAAATTGCCCTCCTCTTTCCTCCACACATCTTTAATCTACCCATGTGTCAGACTTAGAAAGGCAAATCAGATTGTATGTCCCTTTCCCATTCTGCTTACTTGCTGTAACTGCCCGGAATCTTATACAACGCATGCTGAGATGATATCCATGGTCTCTGTCAAAGATAGCTATGATTGATTAGTGATGTCTGCTGTGTTGCAGAAATAATGGTTGTAGGAGGGAGAGAGGATTGACTAGTGATGTCTTCCCTGGGCAAAGGAAGGAGAAATTGAAGCAGGTTGACTCTGGCCATAGCCAGCTAATAACCTCTTTGATGTAGCCCTGAGACAAGGCAGCCTTATGGGTCATCTTGTCAGTTAATATCATATTAATAAGCACCTTATACAGTGGACTCTGAATGAAAAAAAAAAAAAACTGAGGCGATATCTGTTGAAAAGGCTATGGAGGGCAATGTATGGACCTTGCCCTGTTCTCTGGCTGCACCAGATGATTAAAAACCTTGCTTATAACAATAATGGCTGCCATTTATGAGGGCTTACTCTGTACTGAGCACCATGCTAACCTCTTTGCATAGATCATCTCATTTACTCACCATGACCCAGTAAAGGATTTGCCCTTTGCTGGGTCCGCTTTGTACATGAGGAAACAATGTCCAGAGTGAAGGAGTAACTTTTTCAAGGTCAGCAAGTCAGGACGTATACCCAGGGCTGTCTGGTTCCAAAGCTTGGCTTGTAGGTTGACAGGTATTTTTATGTGTCTTTATTAGTATACAGTGTCATCCTGAGCTACTCACCTTTGTTGAAGGTGCAAGAAGCAGACTGTTAGGTCTTCTGGGACAGAAATCTGCCACACACTCTGTCACATCCTCCTCTGGCACACCCAAGTACTAAAACCTAAGCCAGAGCTGATGGAGACTCAGAGTCTCTTCAGTGATCATTTCAAGGCTGGTCAGGTCCTATTGCTAGCTATCATTCTTTAAACAGATTTTCAAGCACTGGAATGAGTAGCACATATAGGGAATGTGGGACTGAGTGCAAAATGACTCGGGATCATAAGAAAAACTGCTCCAGGAGGCAAAACTACCTCCCTCTCTGTGGCCTCAAAGAAATCTCTTTTCCAGATGCAGCAGCAACTTTTGGCCACAGGAGGGCAGTAAAGACAAGGCTACCAGGGTGGAATCCCACCAGACTGCATGGGGGCTTCAGGAGCAGGTGGAGATGTTGGCAGCAATTGTTAAAAAAGTATTCAGGACCATGGCATCAATCTTCAAATGACCCCCCACAGCAGGCTGATGTGAAGATCTAACCCTGACTTCTTTGCAATTTCCACTGTAGTCTAAGCCAAACAAGATTTTATTCATGAATGTCCCACCTGCATTTATTGAGCACCTACTGTATTTCAGGCACTGTGCTATCTGCTGAGGGTGGCTAAGTAAACGGACAACTCCAATACAGATTTCTAAAAGTTATCTGGAACCTAAGAGGAGGCCTGGGCCAGGTTCCCAGGAGAGTCCAGAATGGCTTCTGAGAGGTTGTGAACTTTGAGCTGGGTCTTAGAGGGGTCTGAGAGTTTCCTGTTGGAGGAAATTGGGGAGGAGACATCCCAAGCTAGGGAACCAAGCTAGGGAAACAGGAGACTGGCAGCCACAGAAGGCCCTGGAGTAGAAATGAAATGATACTGCTTGCCAGGGGCTGGAGCTTGATGGCTATCTTCAGGTGAACATTCCTGAAATTCTCCCATTTGTTTTGGTCAGGTTTGTAACCACCCACGGGGGTGGAACTACAGGTTCTGGCAAAAGGGGAGCTGTGGGAGAACTTCTAGAAAGTTCTTGTGATGATAATCTTACTGAACAGATTGGTGTGATTTCCCAGAAAGGGTATCTCCAGTCATACTCTGGAGCAATCCCAAAGGGCTGAGGCCGGCCAGGAACGCTTGGGGCCTTCCCAGAACCCTCCCTGCCTTGGGCTGAGTGGGGGCCCAGCTTTCTCCCAGGGCAAACAGACCATAGCCCCAGCAGCTAAATTCTAGCCCTGTTCTTTTTCTCTGAGCTCCTTTCCAAAACGGCTTTTTCCTTCTTTCTCTGCTGCTGGCTCTGCTCACAATTTGTGGCAAACAACAGACAGCACATTTGTTGAGTCTCGGTGTGAGGCGGGGCCAGGAGATCACGAAGTCATTGTATTCAGCCCTGAGCTCAAACCCAGGTTCTTCCACATCTTGGCTCTGTAAATTTGGGCCTGACACTTGATCTCTGGGCCTCTGTTTCTCATCTAGGAAATGGGCGTCATGGTCCTATTAAATTAAAATCAGTTCTACTTCCATGAGTACTCTACCACGCTTCAGGCATTTTCTTGCATGAAATCCTCAGAACTGTATCTCCAGGTAGGTGTCATCTTTATTCCCATTTTACAGATGAAAACATTTGAGGCTCGGAGTCTAAGGAACTTACCAACTGGCTAAGAAGCAATAAAAGCCAAAATTCAAATTCCGATGCATCTAACTTCTAAGTTCCACCTCTGTCCATTTCCCCACTGCCTCGGGAAGAATTAGTCACTTTTGATCCGAAGGACAAAAGACCCAGCTGATTTTCTTTGACAATTTGGTTAAAATAAATCTAACTCAGATGCCGAGTTGAAAAGTCAGCTGATTAAGATGAGTAGTGACAAAAACAGGACCTTGGGTGCAAAAAATGCATGGGGAGGGTGCCCCCCCAGACCTGGAGGCCATTTCTGTGCCTTCCTGATCTCCAAAGCCCCTTCTGAGGCTGAGGCAGGGCGCCTTCTCCTTCCTCACTCTCTGTGGGGGTGGGGCTTGCGGCCCCAGCTGCTGGACCCGAAGCCGCCACTGGGGGCCTGCTGGATCTGCTTCCAAGTCCACATAGTGGCTGTGCAGCTTTGGGCAGCTCTCCCGACCTCTCTGGGCACCGGGTTCTCATCTGTAAGCTGACTTGTGCTATCAGTATCAGGTGTACCATTATTTGAAAATATTTTTAAATTTTCAGGAAAATGTTGCCCATTAAACTTGACTCAGTGCTACGATGCCAGCTTTTGGTGATATGAAAACAGAAAATGATACTTGTTTTAGAACTGATGACGCACGTGATGTTCCCACACGGCCCTCGGCTCAGTGCCTGGCTCCCAGCCATGCTCCGTCTACAGGAGCCAGTGGGGCTGCATTTCCCGAATCATCTCTTATGTACAAGGTCCCGTCAGTCTCTGTCCTGGGGGTGTCTTCCAAGTGCACCTAGAGTGAGTGCCTGGGGGATTCTTCCCCTCTTCTAGATCTTTCTCACTTCCAGAATCAGTTTCTCCCCAGGTGAGGCGTGGGCTCACGTCCCTTCAGAAATGAAAAGAAGTGACGTCAAACATTCTCAGGACAGCCTGAATTCTCTCCCCAGTCGGTAAGCAGGTCAGACTCCTGTGAGGTCTTTGAAAGTTAGAACGTTAGCCTGTCGGCAGGGCCATCCCGCACACCACACACCTCTGCTTTGGGCAAACGTCTTTCTGCCAGGTGTACTGAGTCCCTGCTCTGTCCACTGCTTCTTTGCCTTCCTGAAAGGCAGTCACGCTCAGTGTGAAGAGGAAGAAGTCAGGCTTGGTGACTTCCCACCCCACCGCTGCCCCACAGTGCAGCAAAGTGAGTGCCCACCAACCCCTGTCCTCTGTAAGCATTTCTCTAGAAGCCACTGGTGACCCAGCCAGCCAGCCAGCTTCCACCATCCACCCACCCATTCATCCACCATGCCTCCATCCATCCATCATCCCAAGCAGGATGGTGTCTACAGCAGGGACAGGAGGGTCATTGCCCTGTCCCACCACACCCACAATTCCTCAAGGCTCTGGTCCCCTTGCCTCCCTTCTGTCAGGTATGAGGAAGGAGCGAGAGGGCAGAGGCCTTCATGAAGCGTCTGCTTTCACCCAGGGGATGGGAACCACGGCCACGCTCAGCCACACGGGGGAGAACCCCCACGCGCTTCACCTGCTCTGTGCTGGTGGAGCCCACCTCTGTGAGCACTTCGCTCCTGTGAGTACTGTGAGTACTGTGAGTCCTCCTCAGAGCCCAGGGAAGGCTCCCACCTCTACGGTGCCCTTTGCTCTTTCTTCCGAGGCCACCTGCGGGGGTGTTTCTTCCACATTGAACCAAGGTCCTCACGTGTGGATGACAGAGGCCCTTCCTGCTGCCTTGGAAATGCTTCCAGTTCAACAGACATAGAAAGTTCTAGAGCCACAGATAACAGCTCCCAGAACTCAGGGGGTCCCAGGCAGAGGTATCCATAGGTATCTCATTTTATATAAAAATGGGCCTCTGTTTGCTTGTTTGATCACTGATCGTCCTTCCTGAGAAGAAAAGGAAGGTGAACAGGTGTAGATGAAGGGCAGGTGGGTGTCAGATCCCCGTACAGCCACGAACCAAGCAGGTACTGCCGGACCTAAGACCCCGGGAGAAGCTCCCTCGGGCAAGGGCGAATCCAGAACTGGCTGGACCAAATTCTAAAAGGACAGACTGTTGACCCCAAAGTGGGCTTAGTCTTGAAACCATTGTTTAAAATTAGAAGAGACTGAGCTACAGGGAATGGGCACATTTGACCTCAGTTTCCCTGTCTGTTCTGGGCTTTGCTAGAATACAGGTCCAAATCCCCTTCCTGTCACTCCGAAATCCAAAATCTCTGCCAACAGGAAGACTTTGCTTTTTTCTGATTGTTTGGCACTAAGTCCATTTAGTGATGAGGTCTGACCTGAATTGATATGAAGCCTTATATAACTTTATTTCTCCCACTAAATGTGAAAATACTAATATCTTTGATCAAAGGATGCTACGGGTGACCCCTGAGGTGTTCCATGCTCTACTGTCTGTGCCCCAGAATGTTCCTTTTCTAAAGTCTTGGGGGAAAAGAATTAACTTTGAAACATATCAAGCCCCCAGCATTTTTGGATAAGGGCCTGAGAACATCTTCAGCAAAAGATTATTCTGAAAATGAAACGAGATAAGCCATATAAAGCACTTGGCACAGAGGCACCTTGCAAGTGCATCTCTACCCAGCCCTGGCCTTGCTGCCAGTCGGGCCTCAGGCTGGGGAGACAGCTGGGCATCCTCCTGAAGAGGTGCCGTCTGCCACAGAAGGGACTTTCCATAGCACCAGGAGAACCTGGGCCTGCCATGTATGCTCACCTCCTATTTCGCCTAGTGAATCAAAATATCCGCCCTGATGCCTCTGAGTTTACCTGTTAGAATAAGCCCAGTTCTGGAAAGAAGGTTGCACTGTAAATACACAGCTCTTGCTTCAGCTGCTCTAATTTGCAATACTCCCATTTGGTTATGAAGTCAAAAAATACATTCACATCTGTCCTTGATCTGGCAAGTCAAGAACAGAAAAACTCCAAACAAAGGCATTCTTCCATGCCCCTTCCAAGGGGCGCTTTCCTTCAACTGTGCGGGCAAGTCAGAGCTGCTTTACATATGTTTTTGATGCTGAAACTATAACATTTGACTTTTTTCTTCTGCTCCAAAGTGTTAACCAAATAAATAAGAATTAGATGATGTTTGTGTAAACTTAGATACATGACCTAAGATTCTTTTTTCTCTTCTGACTTCAGCATAAGGCTTAGCTACTTAATCCCTACACTTTAAAGCACGTGTTTTATTTATTTATTTTGTCAAATCCACTTAGGCGGTGAATAACCTCTTCCTTGGCAAGTATACAAGGAGGGGGGTGGTTTTGTATTCTCACCAAGGTGGACTGAGCCCCGCGTGGAAGCCTTGTGGCTGGCTGGGGCGTGAACACTTTGTGTCCTTATCTGTATCAGTGGTGGTTCTTTCCAGGCTTCTAGCCTGGGTACCCCAACTTCCAGGACTGGACCCCCATCTCCCAGGCTTAGGCCCCCCTAATTCCAGCCTTGGGCCCCCCTACTTTAGCCCTGGGCCCCTGACTTCCAACCCTGGGCCCCCATCTCCCAGGCTTAGGCCCCCCTAATTCCAGCCTTGGGACCCCTACTTCAGCCCTGGGCCCCTGACTTCCAGCCCTGGGCCCAGGGAGTAACGTTCGCAGGGGCACCCATCCCCAGCACCTGCCTGAGGCTGCAGGCTTTCCCAGGCATGGAACTTTGAGTTTTGAAACTGGGGAAACTGGGGCACCTTAGTGTGGAGGAGAGAATGGAGGGCGCCAGCGATCCGTCCCAGCCATGGCGTGAGAACGCTTGGCCACTTTCTGAGGGTTGTCTGTAATTCTGAAGAGGGGCACAGGTCACACAGTCGGGCAAGGGATGCCCGGGAGGTACTGAGTGTGAGGACTTTGGGGGGAGCCAAGGTGGGCCCTTCCAGAACCGGGCGGTGGAAGGGGCAGCCCCACCTCAGCAGTACCAGCCGCCAGGCCCATGGGACGGGGCAGGTCTCTAGAGAGTGTGGTGAGGACCCAGGGGTGGCACAAGGAAGAGAACCCAGTGGACACGCCTCTCCCACAATGCAGGGGGAAGAGAAGCCCCCTCCCTCCCTCCATGAACAATGAACAGCTCAGCTAGCCCAGGAAGGAGGGCTGGGGAGGGAGGTGAGGAAGATCCAGAATGAGCTGAGATCACATTCTGAAAAGACCAAATATTTATACCGAAGAGTTCGTCTTAGGTTGTTTCAAATAGCAGGTAACTGAGATAGTGTGAATATCAAGGATGAATCTTTAATTTCTCTGTGGTGAGGGTGCAAAATGAGGATGACATCAGTTTTAGAGGGAAAGTTACATTCTGGGGCCACATCTGAGAAGTGGGTCTAAGTGTGAACATCCCCCAATGGCTTTATGATCATGACTACCCAAAAAGCTTCCACTGCTTCTATGAAGAGATCCCAATGTGTCAGTACCACAAGATCTTCAATGGCATGACCTGCACTGCCCTTCCCAGCACCCCGTGGTGCCATTGCCTCTCCTCTGCTCCATGCCCAGTACCTGACCTGCTGCCCAAGATGCTTCCTCTCTTGGGGGGAAAGACTAGGGCCTCGGATCCTCTAACACTTCCCTGTCTCATTGTTTCAGATCACTCTTATTTTCTCATCTTTACTCCACATTAAATGTCCTTTCTTCAAGAATACAATTCACGGGCCTCCCCGGTGGCGCAGCGGTTAAGCGCTGCGCTGTGGTGCTGTCAGCGGCGGCGACGCGAGTTCGACGCCCGGCCGGGGAGAATCCCACATGGTGCGGCAGACCTCTCCTGCCTCGCCCGCTGCTCCCCTCAGCAGTGTGTTTCTGATCTGCCTGTTCTGCTACCTGCTCCGTCTCTGGTGAACCCTCTCGCCGCCCCGCGCCTCTGGCCTGTGCCCCAGCTTGTATGTATAAATAAAATAAAATCTTTAAAAAAAAAAAAAAAAAAAAAAAAGAATACAATTCACAGACTTCTCTGGTGGTGCTGGGGCTAAAGTCTCAGTGTTATCAAGCTATCTCCAGCCACTGCAGCATGAGTTCCATTCCGCGCAGGGGAGCTGACTCACATGGCGCAGCAGACCTCTCCTGTTTCACCCGCTGCTCCCCTCAGCAGTGTATTTCAGTAGATCCGCCTGTGCTGCTCCCCACTCTGTCTCTGGTGAATCCTCTCACCCCCGCACCTCTGGCCTACACCCCAGTTCCTGTATGCATAAATAAATTTTTAAAAATGTAATTCATGACTCCTGAGATTAGGCGATAATCACTAGATTCAATGGTAGTTAATCATTTGTGACGTCTTTTAAATTTTGCACTGATAAGGATGGCTAAGACTTCAAAAGGAAAATACAAGTGGTGAGAGGATGTGGAGTAACTGGGATTCTCACACATTGCTAGTGGGAATGTAAAATGGCAAACACTGTGGACAATGATTCAGCAGTTCCTTAAAAAGTCAAACGTAGACTTACCAGGGGACCCACTCGGAGGTGTGTACCCAAGGTAACTGAAAACATATGTGTTTACAAGTGCTCATGGTAGCATTATTTATAATTACTCCAAAATGGAAACAATTCAAATGTCCATCAACTGATAAATGGGTAAGTCCAAGTAATGGATTATTCAGCCATTACAAGTGTAATGTACTGGCACAGGCAGCAACAATGGTGAAACTTGGGAAAATTATGATAAGTCAAAAAAATCAGGGCCACATATTGTCATAATGTATGATTCCATTTATACGCAATGTCCAGAAGAGGTAAGTTGTGAGAGAGAGAGAGAGAGAGTTTCTAGGGAAGGGGAAGGAGGACGTAGGGAGTATCTGCTCGATGGATATGGACTTTCTTTTGCTTGTCACCTCTTTCAGAGACCTTAATGACCTTAGGGTCTTTAAGGCTAAAACATGACTCTGCTATTTAGCTTTTTCTAAATTTCTGCAAACATCTCCAGGTAAGCAGATTCACTGACTAGCTGGAATTTTTCTTTGGAGTGATGAAAATGTTGTAAAATTAGGTTGCTTAATGATAGCACAGAATTGTTAATATACTAAAAACTACTGAAGTGTACATTTTTAAATGGACAAAATGGCAAATTTATTGTGAATTTTATTGTAATAAAAATTAGCTATTTGCTAAACAGTGCCCCCACCGTCCCAGTAGCAGTTACTTTATTAAAAGGGTAATAGGACAGGAATCCCTAAAATTGTGTCTTTATCAGTTAGGAATACCTTTGGCTGCATGTGAGAGAAATGCAACTAATAGTATCTTAGTTATAAGGACATTTACTATTTACTTAACCTGCCATCGGGAGGTGAGTGGTCTTAGGTTGATGTAAAAGCATTGTCATCAATTAGCAGCTTAATTTTTTTGTCTTCATGCTTGTTTTCTCATAGTTTAAAGATATTTCTGTGTTCAGAGTGTGAGCAGGGAAGGCTTTGCACCAGCTCAATCTCCTTCTGCATGTGTCCTTCCTTTGGGAAGGTTCCCAGTACTCCCCAAGTAGGTCCCCATTGGGTCACATGACCACACTTAACTGCAAGGCAAGTTGTAAACAAATCCCTAATTTCCCCACCCACCCACCCCCAACATCTATCATGGGAGGACAACACAGAAAAGAGACTTTGAACTAGCTCTTGGATTACACAGTCAAGTGTCTGCCAGCAGGAATAAATGTCCATAAGGACAGAGAGGGAAGAAGGTTTCTTTTTGAATGCTGTCTCTGATTGATTTGTAGTGACTGCCTGGAACTCTGTGTTGAGAAGGACTGTAAGACCAATTCTATAGTCAATGCTTTAGTTGATTATTGATGTCTGCAATGGACAGTGAAGGGGTAATGGCAGCATATATGGTACATAGGTGCCATTGTCACCATAGACAGGACAATGGAGCAGTGGGCATATAGCAAGACAAGGCTTTGAGGCAAAAACCCAGAGACTGGACTATCTGGGATGTTGCGGAACTTAGCAGCAAACTGGAGGAGAACACTGAAGGTCTTGCACCAACAATTAAATACCCTAGTCCAGAAATAATATGAATCATGAGAGCACAATGCATAGTCTCAGATAAGTAATATGGCCCCATGGATGGTAAGAGCAAGAAGATTAATCCTCCCACAACCCAAAAGGAGAGAACTGGGCATTGGTCAACAGTAGCAGTGCCCAAGACAGTGTATAATATTGTGGGGCTGGTCCAAGATGGAGCTTTTAGTACAAGTCAGATAGCAGGGAGGAGAGAGAACAGAAGGGCGTCAAGTCTGGAGGCTGCTCTTCCCCACTCACCGCTGCCCAAAACATTTTCCCAAGGAAAAAATCCTGCTCTACCTGGGACTATATCTGCATAAGATACTCTGTTAGAAACCAAGAAAAGACAGCACCTCTGAGTACCACTGTGCTTCTCTCCCTGTTTGGCCTTCTGACACCCTATCTTGATTTCTTGCAGTGTGGAAGTGGTGAGAGGAAGAATCCAGTGCACCCCTCAGCGGTCCCACTTCTGTCTGTGCATCCAGCAATGGAAGGTAGGACTGAAAGTTCGACTTTTTCATTTAAAGACTCAAAGGTTCAGGGATGGGTAGGAGATTGGAGGGATTCTCATGATGGACATTGTGCTAATAGAGGATGGTGTATAAGCAATGAACTAGAAAAGTGAAAGAGATGTTTCCCAAGCTCAAGGAATATACAAGTGACCAGATGTATGTATACACATATAGGCACACTACTCACATGTCCTAGAGCAATAACATTTAAAAACAGGTGAAGAAAACAAGGCAAAGGAAACCAAGGTTAGAAGAGTCCTCTGGTGCCCAGAGAGGGAGGTAAACTCACAAATTTGGGGCTGCAAAACTCTCTCCTGTGCTAGCGATGCCCAGATATTTGTCTCTTGAGTTCCCAGGAGTTGGTGTGAAGTGGGGAAGACTTTGAGTTACTTGGTTCAGTGCATCCATAAAATGCAGCCATATGGATGCATGTCAGACCTGAGAGGACCTTCTGTGGATCTGCTTGGAGTAGTCGCTGTTTTTTTTTTTTTTTTATCAAGGACAATATCCCTGAAGATGTACTCACTGTGCCAAGTAACAAAGTAATAGAGCCATGTCATGTAGTGACCTCAGTGTAAGTTGAGGGTATACTCATGCTCAAAGATAATTCAGTAAAATCATCAGAAAGTGCTAAAACCCATGTTTTTTAATGCCTGAGACACACTAAAGGACATGAGATGACATGAGAACAACATGAGAAGAGATATTGCAAGAATGGACTTATGTGGTTAGGAGACAGCTGTTTGCAAACTGCAGAACCAGGAAGCGAGTAGTGTGATTCAATCCAGGTTCAAAAGGCTGAGAATTATGGGGATGATGGTGTAAATCCTGGTGACAGTCTAAAAGCCTGAGAACCAGGAGTGCCACTGTCCAAAAGCAGGAGAAGACAGACGGTCCAGCTCAAGCAGAGAGCGAATTGCCCTTCCTCTGTCTTTTTGCTGTGTTTGAACTTTTGACAGATGAGGCGTCCACTCCTGCAGGAGAGCACTATGCCTTTTCTCTGCCTGTTGGTTCAAATGTTAATCTCTTTGAGAGGTGCCCTTAAAGACACACCTAGAAATAATGCTTGACCAGCTCTCTGGGCAACCCTCAACCCCACCAGATTCATAAAAAACCATCCCATTTATAACATGCCCAGGATACAGTAGGCACTGAATTAATGCCATATTATCGCTTGGTAGAGTCACATCAGGATAGAGTTGAGTTCATGACTCAAAGTCAGTGTTCAGCTGGGGTGGAAGCAACATCAACCATTGGTGGACGCTGATGAGCTTCTCTGACTTTGTACTTTGTACTAGAAGTCAAGGCCATTCCACCTCTGTGTGAAAGTGACTAACAGACTCTCCTATGGCATGATCCAAATTACTTCCTGAGAGTCGGGGTCAGCCACTGTGCCACACCCCCTCTCTCCTTTACAAGACTCCTCGAGCGCAGTACAAGGAGGTCCCAAAGCCTTGTTGTTCAAACAGGAGGATTAAATTTTAAAACAGTCCCATAATGAAAATTTTTACTCTGATGAAGTTTTTTTTTCCTTCATCTAGAAAAATTTATATTATTAATTAGGGAGCATTTCAGTTCACTAAAGTAGTCAATAATTGAGAAACTTGCTTTTAAAATACAGCACAAAAGACAAGCAAAGCTAATCTATGCTCATAAATAACAATTTAAATGTTAAAATATATCCGCCATCATCACTCCCATCTCCTGAATTCTCTGTGCTATAGTGTTCTGTGTCTCTTGCAATTTCTCTCCCCATTAGTCTTAAGTAAAACACTTTGTGGGGTCTCTTTGAGCAACACTTTGGTAAATGTTCCAAAAATTCACTGAGCAGATAGATCTTTGGTAGCTGTGCCTTTCAAGGCTGGTCACTTGGAAGAGAATGATGGGGAGAGAGGAATAGTGAAAGCTTGGCAGGTGTTGAACACTGGAATGTTCTGAATGAGTGTATTAGGGTTTGTTGCATTAATGCTGAGTAATGAACAACATCAAAAACTCGCTGGCAAATATGCACTTTGCTTCCTCCTGGGGCCTATGAGTTGGCTGAGGCAATTCTACTTCAGGCTGTGGGTTATATTCAGTTCTCTTCCTTGCACCCTCATTCTGGGGTTGATGGCCCTCTGGGCAACAGAACCTCAAGAGAAAAAGGAAGAAACATAAAAAAAGTGATGCCCCGTAGGCATGAGGCCACACTGTCGCTTCTGCTCCCACCAAATGCCAAAGCAAGTGGGATGGTCAAATCTAACACCACATACTCCACTCACAGTGAACAATGTGGAGGAGAAAACGTAGAAGTCAGCGATGTTCTCTAGCCCACTGAGCTGGCACGTCCGGTTCCAAGCCAAAGCCAGTGATTGACGTTGCCTCTTCTAGTCCACTGTGGAACAGCCTCTCCTCTTCTCTGACAGCTTGGGCAAGTGTAATCTAGTGAAATGATCAATATTCTGCCAAAACAAGTCCAGAAATCACATCTACCGAATAAAAATAATGGGCATGGGGACTTTGAAGGTTCTTCCCATCCAGCTGCTAGAGGGTACAATCTCTGTCACGCTGTCCTCTACTTCTAGGTTTATTTTTTTTTAAGATTTATTTATTTATGCATATAAGTGGGGGTACAGGCCAGAGGCATGGGGCGGTGAGAGGGTTCACTAGAGACAGAGTGGGGAGCAGCACAGGCAGATGGACGGAAACACTGCTGACGGGAGCAGCAGGCGAGGCAGGAGAGGTCTGCCGAGCCATGTGGGAATCTCTTCGGCCGGGTGTTGAACTCACGTCACCACTGCCGACAGCTCCACAGTGCAGTGCAGCGCTTAACCGCTGCGCCACCAGGGAGGCCCTACTTGTAGGTTTAATTAGGACCTCTCAGAACCATCCACAGCCCGCAGTTGTACAAGCAAGGGACTGGTACTCTAACCTCCCCCAGGAGCATTGCGCTTTGGGGCTGCCTTATCCTGTGGCTTGAGAGGAGATCCGGGTTACCTGGTTTATATGGGGGTTGAATTGGAGTGCAATTAAATGTTCCTTTAGCATCAATTATAGACCAAGAACCATGCTAAACTCTGGGGGGTGGGGGTGGGCAGCATGAATGAAGTGGTCTTCTGTCTCATGAAGCTTCATTAGTTTGGGAGAGAGACAATAAACAAAGGAGTGAACATAGTGTGTTTCGTAGCAGTAAACACTTGTAGAAAAACCATGGGGGAGGGGCGTGGCCTGGGGGAGGAGCAGTTGCTGCTGTTCTAGAGCATGCATGGATGGCTCCCGCAGAAGGTACCTTTGAGATGAGTCTGCAGAAGTGTGTCGGGAGCCATGAAGATGACGAGGAATGGGAGATTCCCAGGTACAGGGAGATGCAAGCTCGGAGCTCTTGGGGCAAGAGCTAGGTCTGTTTGAGGAAGAGCCAGTAGACCATGTGGCTGGATCAGTGTGAATAAGCGGTGAGATGGTCGGTCATTGGGCCAGTGAAGCAGCAGGGGTGAGACTACAGGGGCCTCATGAGCAAGTGCCAGAACATTGAACTTGAGCTTCAGACTCGCTGGCTTAGCAGTCAGTCCACAGAGCTTGTCTGCCCTGAAGCCACTTGCCCCTAGGGAGTGTGGAGGGCCTGTTCTCAACTGGGGCCGGTGAGTCCTGTTGATGCCGTTTTAGAGTTGATGAGTTTGAGAGTGGAGCGGGGTCCTTGGGTCCACTCTGGGAAAGGTTTCACTAGAGCTCCCTTCGGCAGCACGTGACAAGTTTCTCCACGAGACAGAGACTAGTTATACTTAAAGAACAGGTTTATTAGGAAAAGAAGTATAGGGCACTTGTACAGACACAAGCTGGCAGAAAGAGCTGCCCCGCTGAGGGGCAGGTTTGCTAAGAGAGGCCTGCATGGTGCAGGTCACGGGCAGACAGGCAGGCTGCTGCCCTGCAGGGGGACAGAGTTGGTAAAGGGAAGCACCTGCATAGGCACAGGTGGGCAGAGAAATGGCTGCCCCAAATTCTTGCATGGATGGCACTGATAGAGCCCTCTTTCAGTTGGGAGGGGCTCATCTTTGAAGATGGCTGTCTGTTTACTGCTAACTAGGATTAGAAAAGAGACCAGGAGATTCTACAATGGGCTCAATCTCCATATCTTGGCTCTAGAGACTGCAGTCTAGCTCCTACCTATGCTTTGTAACTTAGGAGCTGGCACTTAGGGATTGTGTTAATGGTTATGTTGACTTCTTCTACCCCCACTTTCTTGTGTGAGTCTAGTTCTAATCTTATTTTGCGTTATCAAAGTGACAGTCAGATGCTCCTAAGGGAGGCACACTCAGCAGCTCAGCAGCTCCCCCGCTGGCCTCCTGGTCACTCTTAATCACGGGGAAGCGAGCATGTTTTTAGGGAAATAAATGAAAAGTCCATTCTTGGTGCCAAACATCGGAGTTAACCATCCTCTAGAAATAAGTGATTTTCCCTGACCTGTGTGTCTCCCTCCTGCTCCCCGCTACTCTCTTCCAGAAAGTACTTTCTAGGGCTGTTGTGACCTGTGTGTGCCTGAGTTGTGTTGTTGAGCATTCTGGTTGATGAATCCCGGAGGGAAGAACCATACACTGAACACAAATTCATTTGGAAAAAATAGAATAGAGTCTTTGCAAAGGGTGTTTATATCAGTGTAGGTTGGGGCTGTTTCCTGATTCAAATGTACATATTTGGGGTCTAGAGAGAAAGATCCATTTGGCTTCACCTCATAGGAGTCCCTGTGACATCAGCATTCCCGGCATCCATCCGGGAGCCCATGCCCACCCTGGACTTGCTACGTGACCTGCACCCTCCACACAGGGTTAATTCAAATTTGCCGGTGCTCTCCGAACCAGCAAAAAGCGGGATGTATTTCTGCTTTATTTCTGTTCCTCCGTTTAACTGTTTTCCTAAATTGCTCATTTTCAAAAAGAAGTTCCTTTGTCCTTTTGGAAAGATGAAGTCCTTTTTATCTCGTGTTTACCCAAATTCTTATCACCAAGGGCTTTGTAAATGATGCCTGCTCTTCCTTTAGCTCCTGGGTATAATTAGTGCCCATTGTAATCAGACAACTGACCAATCACAGGAGACCCCCAAGGAGACCAGGGCTGGGAGAGAGACTGTTCATAAACCCATACTTTATACAGTCTTGTCTTGCCAGGGGAAGAAAGCCGGTCTGTCTGGCCTCCCACAACCCTGCCCCATGCAGGCGCTCAGCCCGCCTTGCAGTGGCATCTTGCACCAAAGTGTGCAGCCAGCTGGTTCAAAGGAAACAGGCACACGCCGGAAATACTGCGTGTTTGTGGCCAAGGTCATGGGGGCGCTACCTGCCTGCTAATAGTGGACAAGTGCTCTTTGCAACCCCCAAACTGAAAAGGGTAAAAGCAAAAAGAGGGGGTGGGTCCTTCTTCTTCCACTGCAGCCTTGCAGAAAAGCAGCTGGCTTTTCTCCCTCCTAAAGATTTTTCTTAAAACTGCTGCAAAAAAGCACTGCCAAGATGGTAATGAATCCCACTCCATCCCTATTTTATGACCCCCCCAGAAGTAAAATAACTTATTTACATAGGTTGCCATCTGAAGGTAATTAAAAATGTAATCTTATATTTGCAGCAAGCTCTCTCATCCATAGTAAGTTCCCCACTCCCAAATAATGCTGTTACTCTGTATCTCTACATCGATAGAGCACATTAAGCATTTTTCCCTCCTTTCGCTTAGGCAGTGGATTTGGATCATCAGCTCCAGCAGGGTGCTTCCATTTTATAGACTAGGAAACTGCAGGACAGAGGGGCCAATGGCTCACCCCAGTCCCACAGAACCAGGCTTCCTCGTTCCCCGTAAAGAGGTGCTTCTACTGTGTCATGAATGATCAGGATGGGGTGATTCTGGAGCTCTGATTCCTTTGGTCAACTCCATTTCAATATGCTCCAATCTAGGCTGCCAAATGTTCAAAATATAAATTAGAAGGAAAATATCACTGACCAGGATCATACGTAGAATTGGGAGCTAGCAGTTGACTCGAAGCCCATGTAGGCTGTTCCTTACATCGTGTGCAGATCCTATGTCCCAGAGGGGCTGTGTTCACCAGGGGAGACACACAAAGGCAGTGGCAGCCCCCAGCTGGAAGAGAGGTCTCCCAGCCCCCAGAAGACTAGGCCACTGTCCTCTGATGAATTCAGAAGCTATTTCCAAATCTGCTCCTCTGTGCCCTTGTCTGCTCACGGTCAGGTGTCAGCACTGTGAAAACTCACGGGGTTAAGTGCAGCTGGTTTTGAAATCAAAGGAGCACAGATTGGACTAGTCCACGGGAAGGCGCATAGGGCAGTAGATGCATGGAGCACTGGACAGGACTCGAGACTCTTCTAACTCAAACTCTGTTTATAATTCCCTGAGACCTGGGGTTTGACCCCAACTATTTCCACCAACTATTTCCAATCTACCACCAACTATTTCCAATTTCTCTGACTCATTTTTCTCATCTATGAAATGAGGAGGGGCGAGGTTGGAGGAATTGTTCTCAAAGGTTCCTTCTACCCTGATGAAACTGATTCGAGAACAAACACACAGCACTCTCTCCCTCATCCCAGCAACTGGGAGGTTATCTGGGAATTACCAATTTCAGATTACAAATCAAATCTCAACTAGAAGAACTTCCACTGCATTCCAGAGGGTATCAAATGGGAGTGAGTGGGTGAGCGAAGCCCTTAGCGCTACAGCTGTTTTTGTTCAAACATATAAGTATTTGTTCTAATAGGATTTGATCCGTGTGGCAGAATATTTCAGTTCCCTTAAAGCATCTTCCCTTCCTTGGGTCCAGGGGGCTTTGCTTCCTGCAAATTCAGCAGCAATATCTTCCTTATCGTGGAGATGACAACCAGGTGACTGGACGGAGGGATCTTCCAGCCTGTCACCTCCCTGTTCAGACCAGGGGGTCAGTGGTGATGTTCAGCAACACCAGGTCTCCCCAGCTAGTGACCCAGAAACAGAAAAGAATGACCCATGCAGAAAAGAGAGGTCAGCATTTCCTGCCTGCCCTCCTGTCCCCAGGTCCACGGGAGAAGCTCAAGTGCAGAGCTGGAGGGCGGGTTCCTCTGGGCAAGACCCAACCTCCACTTGGATGGCAGGACAGGGCTGCGGCTTGGAAAGCACCCCACACCATTGTACCCCAGCAATACCTCCTTCTCCAGGCTGAGTTTGTACATCGCCTCCCCCCCAGCCCCCTGACATACAACGCTGAATAAATATGCCTGACTCTGGTCCATGTGGGAATTCTGGAGAGTTACGATTGTTATTTCCAGGAATGTACAGACACTAGCAAAATTTCATTTCCCAGACGCGTGGCTATTTTGGGAACCAAATCTCCTACTCTGTAGCAATCAAATTGGGGGCTTTTCAAGTCGTGCTTTACAATAGAAACCTGTTATGCCTTCAGCTGCCTTTTACCTACAAGAATTCAGTGAGAGCATGCGGCCATTAAGCCTGCCTCTCCCCACCTCTGCTTTGGCACGACATACATTCCTGGGCAACTTTCCTGACTCTACATCTTAGTAAATTCTTCCTGACAATAGTTAGTGACAAGCATGTCAGAAACAACAAACTCCGTCATCTATATGGCTTATCAATAATTTAGTCTCTTCCCCCTCATGAGAGCCTGTGTGTTTTGCAATAATGAAATATATGATTTTAAAAATAAATAATAGGCTGTTGTCAGCCCGATTGTAGCTGCAAGTTATGAATGTGATTGATTGATTGAACATTTGACTCCATCCGCTCTAGCAGGATCAAAGGGAGCCTCTTCCACCCGCCTTAGGCCACTAGCAATTTATTTAGAGACTGTGTAGGTCTCCCAGCAGGTAGCAATATTGGACTGAGGTACACAGAAAACCAGCTCTTTGAGGTTTTTTCCAAGTCCAAGGGAAGCAACAAATGAGATTTTTTTTTTGGTTCATTAAATCATTAACCACTTAATCACTAAAAACAAGACATTATAAGCATCCCCCTTAGCTGGGATGCCCAGGGACCGGGAGGGAAACTGCTTTGCGGCGGTCTACTATAGGAGGTGGGTCCTTTTTCCACGACGTGACAGTCTCTATTTTTTATTTATATGGCGCTGTATTTTTTTCTTCATCTTAACTAATCAGTGTGGCTACAGCTACACTGACATCCAAAAGTGACAGGTGTCTGAATTGCAATGAGGCGTCTACAGCCGCCAACCTGGGGGGAGGAAAAGACGAAGGTGTGGAGGAGATGTTTGTAAAACAAACACTGCGGCTGCCAGCCTGGGCGGATGGGAAAGAAAAGGAGAAAAGAGAGTTGGTGGTGGATCACAGGGCCAAATTCAGCCGGGCAGTCTTGTTTAGATGCCCTGCTTGGCAGAGGGAAGACTGACCCTTCTTCGAGAAGGGTCTGCGGGTCAAGTGTGATTCTCTGTGCCTCACACACGGCTTCCCTGAGCTTTCTAAAACCCTGTGAGCTGGGCTCTCTTCCCAAGAGCAGGGGAGCTGCCTGACATTCCAATGAGCCCAGCTGGTGAAGAGCCTGGTCTGGTCCTAACCAGGGTGCCGGGAATAAAGCAGACGGGACGTGCGGGCCCGAGGACACACACCCACAGAGGGACAGCCCGTCTTAACAAGAGCAGGTTACGGTCTTCGTTGTTCCAGCAGGGGAATGGAAGAAAGGGGACGTGTCTTCCTTTCTGGCTCCCCTAGTCTTCCGCTGTCTGACCTCAGGCAAGGCAATTTAATAATCATCCAAACGCTTTGGACTTCATAGGGCCTTTCATCCACGGATCTCAAAGCACTTCACAAATACCAATTCATTAACCTTCACAACCTACCCTGGGGGGCCAGGGGTGGGCCTGTTTCCCCTGTGGTGGGAGCGCTCTGCTAGAGGCACAGGGAAAAGCCATTCTTCCTTCAAGGTCACCTGAAAGTTGACCAGGAAACTCAGGAGTGTGATTTCCAGTCGCTGGCATCAAGGCCGGGTGCTGCTAACTGCGGGGCCTCAGTTTACCCTCCTTTTTGCCGATGGACTGGATCTGCTCCTCTGATTCTCGTCACATAGAACAAAGGAGCTGCGCGTTCAAAAGCACAGGGAGAATGAGAATAAGATTGCTGGTGTACTGCTGGCTAGGCACTGACTATGTTCACATGGGCCATCTGGTCCCTCCCTCCCACAGTCTCTAAACCCTGGTCACAGGGGAGGGCAGTGAAGCTACAGGATGTTGAAAGGATTTACTCGAGGTCACCTAACACATAAGTAGTGAAGTTGGCATTCCACCTGTTTGTCGTAATATTTTTAAAGCAATAATGATAATGTGTGCATATTTGCAGCCTCTTCCCTGAGGCTGCACCTAAGAATTCTGTTACCATTCCTGAGCCTTTTTGGCTTTAAGGTCAGATTGTCCACTGAGCCTATGAGCTGTAACAGGCAACGTCAGGGCCAGAAAAGGCAGATTTCTTGTCAAGAAAGTGGGGAGCTCCTCACTGCAGGTAAGAATAGCTCGGATGAGGGAGGAGGGGGCTGTGCCGAGAGTGGGTGGGTTGGGGTGGGTTTAGCAATGGGTTTTAGGGGACTGAGTTTGGCAAAGGAGAGCAGGGAGATTTGGGAAGCAGCTGCTTTGTGTATGTGGACAGCATCTGGGAGAAGTGGAGAAAAAAGAATTTTAACAAGTTTTGCTTGCATTGTGACGACGTTAATTGAGGACCTGCAATATGGCTTTGAACTGCTTCTGAGTTGCTTTGGGATGCCGGTGAAGCTCCCATGTGGCGGGACAGGTAGAGGCAGCCTGGACTCAGCTTGTGTTCCGTGGACTGCCCATCTATGGCCTTTTGATGCCACATTGTTTGGTCTCCCTCCCACCTTAGCTGAGTAGGCACCTCTATTCCGTGTTCCCACTGTAAATGGAACGGTTGTCAATCAGCAGCTTTTCTGTCTTGATTGAATGCTCCTTCCCATGCGTGACCTTGGAGGGGCTAGGCAGGACGAGTGGCATAATAGACTTGGCCATCCAGGTGACTTGCCAACAGGCCACCCATATCTGCAGGAAGCACCAGTCTCCATAAATGAACCACCATAGCCGACAGCTCCACAGTGTTCTCAGCTTAAATCATGAAAGATTTCTCACCCATGTAAGTCCCATGAAGAAGAAGGTCACCCCCAAGGCCTGACTTGGGAACCAGGCTTCTGTAGTCTTGTTATTCACCCCCTTCCCCACCCTCACCCCCCCTCCCTGTCCTCTAGGGCTTTGGAGTACTGTTCCTCTAGCAACAGGATTGTGGGGTGAGATCCTGTTGGGGCTCTTACGCAAGAGCCAGGGGTCAGATCTGGAAATGCTGGCCGTGTCCCTCTGCCAGCCACGGGGTCCCACCTAACCCCCAGGGAGGCTGGATATGTTGCCTAGGTATGTGTTCAGAAGGAAAAGGAAATCTGGATTGTAAGCATCACACAGTCCGTGTCGCACAGAACCTTCCACATAAGACCAGATGCTTCAAGATCAGCCAGACCTGGAGCGCCTGCACCCAGCAGGTCTGGAGTTTGAGGGTGCCATCTCATTGTCTCCCCTTCTCATCCCCACCTCTGGACTCATGAATAAGCCAGAATTCTCGGGAGGGTGGCAGAGCTTGTTGAGGGACATTTGGAAAGAGCCGTGTGGGCCTGGGGTAGGCGGGCCCCTGACTGCTCTGGTTGGAGAACATGTCCAGTTGAACACCTTGAAATTGACTTGGACTGAGGCCACCTCCTCTTTATTCTGTAAAAAAGAAAAATGAAAAAACGCTTCCCCACCACACAGAATGTGCCAAAACTGGGCAGTAGAGGGGTCCCCACCTAGATACAAAAGGTCCGTGCTCGAGGCCCTCGCATTTCCATTGTGGACTGGGCAGTCAGTCTTGGCAAAAGATTGTGATCTGCCCCTAATTCTCAGGACAACCGCCTGGGTCTCTGTGTGCAGCTGCTGCTGCAGCAGTGATGCAGCTAAGATACTTCACCCCTGTTCTTCCCCGAGGAGCCACGCTTTCCGGGTCACCATGCGGATCCCCAAACAGGCAGCTTTATTTTGGATCCCGAACTCAGGCTGTTACACAGAGCCGAGGCTGAGCGCCTCCAAAGCAATGGCTTATTCATCCTCCCTGCAGATTCCTTTCCCTGCTGCCGTGAACTCCCCCTCCCTTTCCACTGTAGAGACAAAAGAGAAGATTGTACAACTGCTGGCCCCTGTCCAGGAACACAGAAGAAAATAAAACAAGGCAAACTACAGGGAAAAGTGAAAAACAAAAGAACAAACTCGTAATAATCCCGAACCTGTTTAACAACGCCAGGGCAGGCCCAGCGGGTGAGGCTCCCAGTTCTTTTCCTCTCCCTCCTAAATGTCCAGTTCATAGTCCAAATTCTTTGAGTAAAATCCAGGATTAGTAAAAGAGCTCTGAAAACCCCCACATGGAAGTGACTGACCCAACAACATCTCCTGAATCTTTAAAGACATCATCTGATTTGACTCAGTATTCTGCTTCTGAGACTCTCTCCAAAGTTAAAAACTTACTTTGGATTCTCCCGGAAGCAGAGTCTGAGACAAGGATTTGGTACAAGCAAGTGGTCTCTTTGGGAGGGGGACCCAGGAAGCACAGTGAGGGAGCTCGGGATGTGGGACAGGGATGAGAGGGAGGACACCGATGGATACTCTGACAAGTTGGGCACTGCGGGTGGCTGCGGTGCAATCCTGACAAGCCATAGGGAGCACATCTTACAGATCTCACCCCAAGGTGCAAGGATCCCCATTGGTTGAGGAATGTGAGGGGGGCTTGAATGCTGGCGCGTTCAGGCTACCTCACGCACACTTAGTCCAGGTTCTCTCCCGAGGCCAGAGAATGAGTCTATACAAGTGACGCAGGAAGCGTGCAGCATGTCCAGAATGCCCCTGGGGATGACTATGGAAAATGGGGTGCTGACAGTATCTGCTATAGCTGATAATCCAAATATAGGGGTATGGGGAGGCAGATGAGAAATGTGGTATCACCCCTAACAGTAAAAAATTGGAGGTGAATTTCAGGTCTACATTAACAGAATTATGTGATTTCTGGAGCACACCCACTCCGTGAAATAATGCCTCTTGTTAATTTTGCTCCAGAACATCGCTGTGCACCAGGCTCTGAGCTAGGTCCCAGGGTACGATCTTGAAAGAGACAAACGCAGTCCTTGTCCTCCAGGACGGCGTGGTCTCATTTGCTTATGCAGGCTTTGAGGAAATGGGGGCGCATGCTTGTCTCTCCTTCTAAATACCCCAGCGTCAGGATTATACAGGCAGTGTGACCTTGATTCTGATTTTTTTTTAATACATAGGAAAAAAAATGAAGGGAAATAGAGCCAAGTGTTAATCGTGATTCTCTTTGTGTGATGGGAGTGGCTTTGCTTCTTGCATTTCTATTTTGACCAAATTTTCTATAAGAATGCATTTTTTTCTCCTAAGGGGGAAAATAATAAATGTTATTTGAAAATAAGAGAAAAAGAAGTCACTGGCCAAACTGAAAGGAAGTCCTGGCTGGACCCTCTCACCTTCTCCCTGTGTCCCACTTTCATTGAGTCTAACTTCTAGCTCCCTGCTGGATCTGGAACCAGCATCCAATGCAAAGTAATCGGGGCCCTTCGGGGCCCTTCTAGGCAGGACTGGGGCCTGAGGTAGCCAGCATCCCCTGATTAAATGTGAAGTTCTTAGGGCATCACAGAGAGAACAGGAAGTATCAACTTCTTTCATTCTCCTTAAATTAATTCGTGGAATATGAAGCCCACGGTTATGTTGTCCAAGCTGGTGCCTCTGGCAGCTGATTAGCCTTGATGCCGTCTTCAATAGCTGGCTGGTGACTTCAGCGACAGCAGATTTCCTGCTTCTGCTAGAAACTTACCACCCCACTGGAGCAAGGGGACCTCCATGTTGGGGAATTTTCTTGCCAATCATCTCTCTAGTAGATTCTTGAGACGTGGGGATGAAAGATGTTGCCTCAACACAAAGTGTTCTCGTCAAATGCTCTGACAATGTCAACTGAGCTAGGCATAAAGGAGCAGAAATAGGACGACATTCAATGTAATTGCATTCATTGGAACAGTTACAGTTGGCTAAGTTCACGCTGAAGTATTTTCCATGCAGTTTAAAAGAGTAAAAGCATCTTGGAAATGCTTCTCCCTAGACTTCCCGCCAAATCCTTGATTCCAAATTATTTCTGATAGATGGAAATATTTTCATCCTTCAGCTCTTCATTAATTCAGTATTTGGCCACAAGTCCAGGCTACAGCTTTGCACAACTCCAGGGGGCTCCACTCACACAGAGCGGTCTCTGGGAATTGTGGAACATAGTTTCACAGTTGGATCAAGTGGGTCCAAAAAGGCGCTTCGAAACAATTCTTAATGTTCCTGATAAGGCGTTTCTGATAATGTTTCTGATAAGGCATTTGGATATTTCATTCTGATAAACACACTCAAAGTGAGGTTCCTAGACAGGTGAGAATCAGGATGACTAACCCTTCCCAATGGTGATTCATTATGAGTTTCTGGGGATGTCACAGGTATTTTGCAAAAGAAAAGGTCCATAATGAAAATTAACAGTGATTTAGAAAAGGATGGTTAAGACAAACAGGGCTCTCTGTGGCAGGAGATTCCTGGTCTTGAGCTTGCTGGTGCCAAGCATCTTTATGAGTTTCTAAGAGAGCAACAGAATTGCCAAGTTTTTGAATACAGACCTGCCCCTTTTTGCTTTTGGCAGGAGACCTCATAGGTCCCAGTCTGTGAGAAGAGCAGTTGAGGCATCAAACCCAGGCCCCTGTTTCACAGTGTGCCTCAGAGTTACCAGAGAACTTGTTAAAAAGGACTTGGATCCCTGAGTCTACCCCCGAGAGTCTCCTGCTGTGGGTCAAGGTGGGGCCCAGGAATTTGCATCTCTGACGCCCCAAGTGATGCAGATGCAAACCGTGTAGGGGCCAGATTTTGAGAACTACTAGTTTAGAGGGATTTAGTGATTTCCTTGAAAGACAGGAGCCCTGGACGGAAAGGTAGAGTTTTCTGGTTGCACAGCTGATCCCTTTAGACATGACTATGTGACATCTGGAAATTTCCCCCACGATATGCATGACAGTGAAGGGTACTAGATTCCAGAGAGACCAACAGAGCAGATGAGACCTGCCTGCGGAGCTCCATAATCCCGGTCACGGAAGTCGCAGTACAAGGGGGTAGTTCCTTTAGCACAAGGCTAACTGGCCACGGACAAGCGATGCTCTGGCCTCTGTGTCCTCACCTGCCACACGGGCTTCATGGTTTTCACCTGCTATGGTTATGGGAAGAGCAAGTCAAA
This sequence comes from Scalopus aquaticus, assembly GCA_004024925.1. Classification (NCBI taxonomy): domain Eukaryota; kingdom Metazoa; phylum Chordata; class Mammalia; order Eulipotyphla; family Talpidae; genus Scalopus; species Scalopus aquaticus. The sequence continues at coordinate 32,867 of PVIJ01007802.1, forward strand.
GCGTAAGCACCATGTCACATGGTGGATACTCAATAGAGGGGTGGGGGGGAAGCTGTGCCCGGTGGGAATAAGGCAAGAACTGGGTACAAGAGGTGGGACATAAAGGCCAGACAGCAAACTTGACTGACTGAGTACTTGGTCCAAGTTCCTTTGAATTTTTTGCTTTCTTAGTGTTGAACTGGGCTTGGAATAGAAAGGCCTCTCTGTGGGGAAATGTGCCGCCATTTTAGGAACCTCCAGGTCTTATGCACACAGAAGGTGCTTTGCAAATATCTGTTGAAGAATCCATGCATGTGATAGGGGGATGCCACCGACAGGACCCCAGGAGGCACCGAACAATAAAACACTGAAATTTTGCTCTTGTCAGTCAAGCTTTTTCTTCTCAGGATAGCCCTTCCCCACAAACTAAACAAAACGAAAATAAAATCAGACAAGGCTTTGGCTCTGAAAGACACTGAACAAATACATTTGGGTTATTATCTCAAGAAAAATCAATCATCCACCAGTGTATGAGCCTTCGGCTTTGACTTGGAAACAATGAAATCCTCCAGGCCTGAAGCTCTCCTGAGCCACAGGCTGAACACAAACGAACGTTCCAGCATTCCCAGCCGGCCCAGTGAGTGTGAGATCATTTCCTTCTTGGCGAGCACAGCCATGGCTGCAGGCATCCGTGTGCCTTAAAGCCCTCTGCCTTCTGGCCTACACAGCAAGTCGGGCAGTTGTGGGCTTGGGGTTTTGGAGAGTGAGGGGGTTTTGGAACGTGGCCGGGAGCTGAGCACAGCGGGAGGCTGGCCAAGAGCTGAGCAGCGGAGTTACCTGGGGAACTTTTATTTAAATTATTATTATTATTTAATGACATATTTCTAAATCCCAGACCAGATTCAGAATCTCCATCTTCACTTGCTCTTTTGGAGATTCTATAATGAAAAAAAAGTGGTAGGAATCGATTTCTGTTTTGGCCCTGGAGACACCATTCCTCAGAGCTACCTCCAGCCTTTTGTGGCTCACACATGGGACTCAGGCGCTAGAGAATTCCTCCCCTTGGAGCACTAAAGTGACAACCTTGAAGAGCAGAGCTGCTTTTTAAGAACACAGAGTATGCAAAAGAAGAGCTGGAAAATTCGCCAAGATTTTTCTCATAGCTGCAGCCTCATGTCTGTAAGTACATCTTGGAAAGCATTCGTTTTCAAACATAACTAGAGTGAGTCATGGAGAAGTGTGCCACCACATCTGTTTAGATAAATGTCAAGAGCCCTTCTTTCAGCACTTTGGCTCTCAGGGAGAAAAAGTAGATGAAGAGAACCCTTTCAGGATCTTGTTAGCAAGAGAAGGACTAGTCCTTCTAGCCTGAGAAGCCGCCAATGATACACCACTCCAGGTGTTATTATAAAGCTGTACACCTGAAACCTATGTAATGTAATGAACTAGTGTTTATATTTAATGCATTCAATGTTCAGTTCAATAAAAGTTTTTAAAAATATACAAACAAAATGTTCAGGGAGAAAATACATCAAAGATCTGGCAGTGGTAGGGACAGGAGAAGCCACGTCAGATATTGTCCCAGAAAGAAATTAGATCGTATTAACTTTATAGCCATTAAAGTAATACTTACTGAGCACTACTTAGATTCCAGGCAAAGAGGCAGAAGAGAGATCAAGAAAGACAGCGGAGTTTATAGTGTACGTGTACGGAGTTTACAGTGAAACTAGAAAGGAAGATGTTTATGAATAATTACAGTTGCAAGTAATGTGAAGACTTTATTCTCTCCTTTCCCTGAGTCTTTTTCCAGTTACTAGATTAATGATGATATTTGGGTTGTGCATGACCTCAAAGTCCTTCAAGGGCTGGTAATTTCCACCAATACCTTTGTAGAGGCTCATCAGGAGGGTGCCCTCCCCTCCAGCAAGTCCTTCCTGGCTAAGGATGGGGAGAACACCAAGGCTTCCATTTCACATTTCTGCCTCTGCTCTTCAGAAACCTCAGCCCAACTTCCCCAGCCCTGGGCTAAAGAAACTGGAATCTAGCCCAGCCCCACGATGCTCTCCATGTCAAGGGACCCCTCCTTATCTGAGAACACATGGCTGGCTGTTGGTTGGCATCTTGGGAAAACCAACTGAGTCTATTTGGTTTGGATTTGGAGGAAAAGCAGAGAAAGCTGTGCAAACATAGGAGTGGAAATCTGGCACTTGCCTTACACAGTAGCTTTAATTTTTGCAGTCTTGAAAAATGTGAAAAACCCTAGTGTTCTGTTTAGTAGAAATCATTAATATCCTGGAAGGGCCTGCTGGAGTCAGAAGAGGCAGTCAGTTTGCTGCTGAGCAATGCTCAGTGTTTACTGAAGCCTTGATCTGCCTATCTGTCCACCTACCGGCCTGGCCAACACAGCCGGCTCTGCCAGGCTGTGCAGGGCACTGCTGTTCACACACTGGTCAGATTCCATTTTTCACCAGAAGCTTCATTAGGAAATAGAGGCTGAACAGTCTTAGAGGCACTTGAAACAGCTGAAAATAATGGAGAGTCAATGCAATTGACCAAGCCCTTGGCACTAGGATTTGAATAGCAAAGGAACTAATTAGGGGCCTGGCACCCACATTGTGTTTGCCACTTCATCAAGCCATGGCAGAGAAAGTCTCAAAGCTGCGTATCCCTCCAGCAGGGACTGAGATCGAAGATACCCCAGTGGATTCCTTTCTCTCTCCTCCTTAAAGAAGGCTGAATTTTGCAAGGAACACTGCAGTTGTTTATTCACCATCCCTTCTCTTCATCTTTACTAACAAAAAAGAAGCAAGTTTTCACTCAGATTGCCCAAGTCCCCAGATAAAAGAACTAATTTCCTACTCTAATTTGCAATTAGAGTGAAATTTCAGACAATGAAATGTCAGTGGAAATCAACCAAGGCTTCTGGGAAGGCTGGTCTGCCCTTTCTCCTTCTACCTGAAACTTGGATGCGATTAATGGAGCTCCAGCAGCCATCTTATTACCATAAGGCAATCTCAGAAGGTAGGATTAATGAATTTAAGAGGGAAGAACAGAAAAAACAGGTAAGGAGGCTGGATCTCTTATGACTTTGTCATATTCAACCTCTAAACTTCAGGTTCTAGCACTGAAAAAGAAAATCTTTAATTATGTATTAAAATTGTTAATTCTGATGTCTGTAACTGGCAGCAAGTCTAATTTTAACAGATAAGACATACCTTAAATTCCTAGCTCTCCCACAAATCCTTTGAATTCTGTCATTGACTGAGATGGGCATTCATCAACAGGCATTTATTTGTGCCCACTCTAGGCCCAAATCTGTGGCCCAAGGAGAAGAACGGGGAGGTAAGAATGCAGTCTTTCCTGCTGAACATTGAGTCCTTGTTAGCTTTTGAGGGGCCATCCATCTTATTGCCCATGCCCAAGATATGCTGGGTGGGGTGTGGGTGTGAATATTTTCTCCATCCCTTTCCACCTCTGGGACTTTGGTAAATTACTTTATCTTGCTAAGTGTCCATTTTCTTTTTTTTTTTTTAAGATTCATTATTTATTTATGCATACAAGAACTGGGGTCTAGGCCAGAGGTGCAGGGGGTGAGAGGATTCACCAGAGACCGAGTGGGGAGCAGAACAGGCGGATCTACTGAAGCACACTGCTGAGAGGAGCAGCGGGTAGGTAAGAGAGGGGCGGTCTGCTGAGCCATGTGGGTCAGCTCCCTGGCTGGGGAATGAACTCGTGCTGCAGTGGCTGGCAATAGCTTGATAGTGCTGAGACTTTAACCGCTGCGCCACCGGCGAGGCCCAGCATCCATCTTCTTGGGGGGGTAGCATATTAACTTTATAGACTTGTTCCGAGCTGTCCCTGCATGGTGGCCCTTCGCCCTGTCCCTTGAGCATCTTGAGCTCTTACAGCTACTGTAACTGTCAGTGCTCCTAAAACCAGCATCGCCTGTTGTTCTGAGTGTCTCACAACTTGGCGAACACTAAACATACTAAAAGGTCTAGAATGATAAAAATTCCAGTTCGATCGGTGGGGGAGGGTCATTTTTAAAAGTAATTTTTTTTGCTTGTATTTCTCATTCTTTTCTCAAGTGCTATCACTTGTCCTCAGAAAACAAAATTCCAGTCCAAGCTCATCCCAGCATCCTTGTTCTGAAACTTTTTTTTGGAAGATTTATTTATTTATGCATACAAGCTGGGGTGTAGGCCAGAGGTGTGGGGTGGTGAGAGGATTCACCAGAGACAGAGTGGGGAGCAGATCAGGCAGATTGACTGAAATACACTGCTGAGGGGAGCAGCAGGCGAGACAGGGGAAGTCTGCTGTGCCATGTGGAAAGCACCCTGGCCGGGATCGAACTCGTGCTGCAGTGGCTGCGGATAGCTTCACAGTGCTGAGACTTAATGCGTTGTGCCACCAGGGAGGCAGCTTTATCAACCACCATGCTGCTGAATCCAGTGGATTGCTTTTTTCTTTTATGAAGTTAGCAGCAGAGGGTCAGGTCACCTGCTCATTTCTTCCAGGAAGTTCCTTTCCATGAATGTGTCTGAGGTGAGGTGAGACAGGTAGAAACATAAAGACGCATGTGGGAATAAATGTGTAAATACATTTAGACTGCATTTGGGGAGAGGGGGCTCTCGAAGCCGCCCAAGTTCTGCAGAGTTGCCTGACAGACCAAACAATGGTTAGTCGTTGACACCCAAACCCATGGGCAGCCCAAATTAGACACAACAAATCTGGGAAAGAATTTTTAAAAATCCAAACCTTGCAACCCTCATCCAGACTACTTGAGGCATCAGCATAAAAGAGGGCATACACATGCTGCAAGGAGGCGCGAGGCCAGCGCTAATTCCTCAAAGACGGAGCAGGCGGAAAACACATTTGTTAAAGCAGAGTGTGTTTGGAAGCAGGAGGGAAGGGCTGAGTCAAGCCTTGGTCCTGCCTCCCTTGTCCTCACCAGGAACCACGCAGAGCTCAGGACTGGGTCATCCCCATTGCCACGCTGCTCTGGGAGTCTGTATCCACGAGTCCGGCCAAGCACGAACCTGCAAAGTCTACAAAATGCAGACAGGAACACAGGTGAGCGGACTGCATGCCCTAAGAGCAAAGGGCGGAGGGGGACTGCCTGGACCAGAGCACAGGTCCTGCAGGAGATGAGAGGTCCTGCAGGGGGCGCTGTCGATGCAACCCTGGCGGGTGGTGGCAGTGTAGATCCGCAGGCTGGTGAAGCCAGCTCTTCAGATGTTTTAAGAGATGCTATAAAATGTATCTTTTCAAATGCTGGCAACGGATTCAACACATTTTACAACACTGTGTACGGACTGAAGCAAACAAACATGTCGGCTGGATCCCGCTTGTAGGGTAGCCGGCTTCTGAATTCTGGGTGAGCTGACTTTGATCTTACCTCTGAAGCTCAGAATGTCAAGGGATGGGGTGAGACCCCATATGTCTCCGTGTTCATTCTTCTGCCCAGATCTTCCGAGTGCTAAATTAATCTAGCCTAAGAACTCCTTTGCAGCACTGAGAAAAGTGTAGCTCAAAAATCAAAGCACAAACCCAGACAAAATCCTTCCAGGTAGAAACCTCAAAGATTGAGTTTTACTTTTATTTTGTATGTATTTTGTAATGTCCCAGAATAGTTGGCCATGTTAATAGCGCAACTGTTAACCCTCTCTAACTCCAGGACAGGAGAGGCTCAGCCAGGAAAGGGGAAATGAGGGTGGCAAGAGACACCCCAGGACCACCCAGGAGACTGAGCGGGCCGGGTTAGGGCCCCTTGATTTCTCCTCGGATTCTTAGTAGATTATTTTGCAGGCACTTCTGCAATTTGGAAAAGTCAGACAATGGCTCTCCTGGCCTCCTTGGGGAGATAAGTCTGTATCTGTCTGGGTGGGGAGAGTGACGTTAAAGGGGACCCTAGAAGGGCTGAAAGGGAACCTCTGCCCCCAACATCAGGTCGACGCGGCTTTCAGGGTTCTGCGAATTCACCAGGCCTGCACTGACCTTGGGAGCCAAACAAAGGAAAGGCCAGCACGTCTTGGGATGCAGCCCAGCGTCAGAAATCCCCCTGCACACAAATCGCAACTTTCAGGCAAATGCGCTATCAACACAGCCAGGCGGGACTTCTAAAGGCTGGCGTCCTTCTCTTCCCCGCACCACTGCAGCAGGTCTGGGGAAAGGGAAGAAGAGCAGGCAGGGGAGAAAAAGGCCAGGGACAGCTCCCAAGCCTGTGATTAAACCCTCTGGGGCTGGCTGCTAATCACCACAGGAGAGTGCTCTCCCCACCCGTGTCTGGCTTTTCCCTCGGATACGAAAGCCCCTCTCACCCACAAGCACACTCGAACCTTTCACTTTGTTCCCTAGAGCTCAGACACAGGGCCTGCTTGGAAAGATCTGGGAGCCCGCAGAGCACTGTGGGTACTGACATGCAAATGAGGAGCGCAACCCAGCCTGTCCCGAGCTGCTTCTGAGGACCTGAATTTTTTATGTGCTTTTTGATGTTTTCATTGTCTCCCAGCATAACTGCTACGCATTCCAATTCTGACAACTAGAGTTGTCGCTTCCTCCCCCCACCTCCTTCTCCTGGAGCTGATCTTCTCTACCTTAGAAAAACAAAACAAACAAAAAAGCAACACAACAACAAAATAAAACTCCCCAAAATTCATCCTAGCAAGGCAAGGTTACCTTAAGAAGTGAAATTTTTAAAGCAGTTCCACCACAGACGCATTCAGGAAAAGAAAACATGTTGATTCTCTTAAATTCCTTGGAGGAAAACAACTCCAGCTTGCCTACCTCCTGTAAAGGGACGACTTCCAAAAGGAAGAGGGAGGGGACCGTGTTTTTGTTTTATTTCATATGTGATGGTGGTTAGTGGTGAAGAGCCTGTTTCTGTTATTAAATACACCCTCCCATCTGTTTGCACTTGCTCTTAATTAAGCTGGGGAAGTTCATTTGGAAAAAGTGAGATCAGATCACTTCCCCTGGATGCGCGCGCGCGCACACACACGACTAAGTCAACTTTCAAGGGAACTATTTTCATTTTATAGACATTTGCCTTTAAAGGATCCAGAAAACCATCACCCACGCTGAATACCTCAGGTTCAGTGGTTGTTCTGGTTTGGCCAAAGGAAGAGATTGCTGGACAAATTACAAGAGTCATTTGTCAGAATATCTTGCCAACGTCTACCCCCTTCCCTGCCCAGCTTAGTGACTAAGATCAGTGGGGTAAGGGCTAGAAGGGAAAGGGCCTGTCTGAACCTGGACACCGGCCTTCCCAGCATTCCAGTTTCATTCCAGCCGTAACCACACAGAGAAAACAGGGCAGGTCCTGTCCATGTGCACACAATGGCCACGTCTAAAAATCCCAACAAACCTTGTGTTTGGCTCGTCATTCCTCTTATCCAAAGTCTTGTAACTCATCACTGCAGCCTCTATACCCTCCTTTATCCAAACTCAGCATCATTCCTTCCTTCTAGCACCCTTCCAGGGCTGCCATTGGCCTTGGATCACTCAGCTACCTAAAATGACAACTTCCCAGTCCCCTCCACCACGCCCAATCTGGGGGAAGCTAGACCCAGGTGCTCTTTTACATCTTTCCTTGGAAATGCTGTCCCCCTATTGCCCTCCACCTTTGCTGAAATTCCTTCAGACCCGGGGGTTGCCCCCAGGTTGGGGGCCAGAGCTGCTGGAATCCTCAAGATCGGAATGGCCCCTTTGACCCCTCTTCTGTCCCCAGCTCCCAGAAGCTGGCCAGTGCACTTCCAGCGTTCCAAAGCCTTTCTGGATGAGGGAGGGCGATGCTTCATTGCTTTCAGAACACTGTCTTGCACTAAAGGCCTATCAGGTGGGTATGCACATTTCCATGTCACAGATGATAAAACTGAGGCTCCAACAAGGGGACACGGCTGGCCCAAAGTCCTCAACTGACAAGTGTCCAATATCCAGCAATGTCCCAGTCTCCCCTTCAGCCCTTTTCCAGTTTCAGATCACGTCCACAAGCAACGGCTCTGGGACCTCCACTGTGAGTCAGACAGATATTAACTCTAATCCTACTTTTCCAATTCAGCAAAAATCCCTGCATTTCCATTGCATTTCCTTTTCTAGAACTTTCTTGGGAAGACCACAAACACTGAGCAACTAAGGAATCTTGCTCTCCCATAGCATAAGCCAGGGGGTGGGAAGGAGGTCTGTTAGGCTCTTGAAGAAGCCACAGTAACCTTTCCAATTACAAATGCCTTCAGAGGCTTAGTTCACCAAACCACCTTCAAGACCACAGGAATTTATGATCCTTCTAAATATACCCAAATGAGTCTCCGGAAGTATCTTAGGTAGTCAGAATCCAGTTCAGTAAAGCACATAAATACATTGAAAATAACAGTGTTTCCACCCCCTTTTTTTTTTTTTACTAAATGTACCCCAAATAGAAATGTTGGCAGCCACCCCCTTTAATAGTACTATATTTAACTTATCAGAGTATAAATAGAAGCCCAGTAGGCTCATACGCCAGATTTTGGTTTATTCACTTTAAACTTCAGAGCTAGACAGTCCTGATTGCAAAGTGACAATACAAATAGAGAGAGACATAGTGTTCTCACCTCTTCTTTGGTTTCCAGCTCGCGGACCTTCAGCAGACCCCATTTTCTCCCACTGGAGCATCTGTGAGTTCTCCCATGAGACAAGGAGACAGCTGTCAAGTGGACTCAGGTTTTCAAATAATGAAAAGGAAGAGGATTTCTTGAGAAAGATTTTGTGGTGGTGGCTGCAGGGGGCTCTGGGAGAACCCAACTGGCACAAATTAGGGTGGACACAAAAAGAAACGATATTCCTAACTTCACATGAAAGCGGTCCAAGCTCCCCCACCTCAGGACCCTCACATTGTTTAGATTTCAGGCTCTTGAAGAAAATGTATTTCTTTTGACATTTAATAATGTCTGTTGACATGCAACATCCCTGCTAGGGCTTTTCATTTTTTTATTAAACGATGTAAGTTCTGTAACTGATACCAGTTGTCATCAAACATCATAAAGCCAATCATGTCTCAAGTCATCAATATTTATTGTCCCTGGTGGGGGAGAGGCTGTTTTCAGTTTGGGGCAGATGGGTTTAATTTTTAAGTGGAATAGTTAAAGCAGACGCACCTAGTATAAAATATCAGGCGAGCAAGAATCTGCCGACATGGTACAATTGAGATGTTCACGCAGCTGAAGGGAACAGAGTGGGAGGAGAGAAGCGTGGAGGGAGAGGTGGGTGAGAGGGGAGAGAGGGACGTCCGGGGAAGGGTAAAGAAAAGAGTGTGCTTGCTTATTTGAATTGGTATATTGGAGAAAGTGAAAACCAAGTTGGCAAGTAGGAAAGAAGATAAAAAGAGAAAGCGAAGGAGTGTGCTTGCTTCTCAAAGTGGCTAAGTTAGAGAAAGTGAAAGCCAAGGAGGCAAGAAGGAAAAAAGGTAGAAAGAGAAAGTGAAAGACAAGGCAAAAAGAAAGAAAATGTGAAAGACAAAATGAGAAAGAAAGAGAAAAAATGAGACACGAAATAAAAAGTGAAAAGAAAATACAAAATGGAGAAGGGCTCTGTAAGGCAGAGATGGCACAAGAGGGAGCAGGTGGAGAAGGGGGTCAGGAGGTCGGACTGGGTGTGGCACCTGATGCCAGTCTGGGTAGCGGGGCCCGGCGGCGGCGGGGGGGGGGGGGGGGGGGGGGGGGGGGGGGGGGGGGGCGGCGGCCAGGGAATGGGCCAGCATCCCGGAGGGGTTTGGGTGGGCTTTGGGCAGACCAGCCGCCCCAGGGCCAGGCAGGGGTGGGCGGGGTTTGTCTTGGGATTCTCACTGGCCTGCCTGTGCCTTGCCTTTAAAAAGTTCCCATCTTCTATCTCAGGGTTCTGGGGAGTTCTAGAACCTCCTCACACTATCTTCAGAAAGCCTTTGAGTATCGTTCACACCGAGGCATTAATGACTGATAAAACTCAGTAGATCGCTTCTGACTGGGGTCAAGTTTCCTTGCTGATTTTAGTTCCAGCGGCAGATTCTGAGACCTCTGCGTCTGGTGCTGGCGAGAGGTCAGCGGGCCGGGCAGTGGTAGGGGCAGTGGCAGGGGCAGTGGCAGGGGTGTGAGCCTGGTGGCCGGGCTCATCCCATGGCCAGGTCTATTCTCCCTCCGAATGTTCCGTTGGGGACACAGTTCGCAGACCCACAATTCTCTTTTGGAGAACAGATTGGAGGACGCATGGCTAATTCTCGGGGCCCCTGGGCCGAGTCCTCGGCTCGGGACCCCAGTCTGGGCCACCAGAGAAAAAGTGGGACCTCCAAGGGAGAGAGGGCAAGAAGCCTTGTCCTTCGTCCTTGGGGTTCAGCGGGACTCTCGCAGAGGCCAAGGCCTGGGAGGAAGGAGGGGCGGGAGTGGCCTTGGGGCTCTGTGGTGTCCTTGAACGCCCAGACCCTGCCCATGCTGCCTTTGGTGCTGACGTCAAAGTCAGAAGGAAAAAAGAAAGAAGGAAGGAAAAGCCTCACAAAGAGTTTCAAAAAAAGCTCCTGGTGAAGAATAAATAGGTCAAACCTCAAAGCAGCCAGCAGACTCTCCCTCACGGCCCAGCCCACCAGCCCGCCGGGAAGCTACAGGCGCTGGAGTTTATGTAACCGGCCTGCGAGGGGTCTGAGCTGGGCCCTCCCACGGCGCGGATGAGGACACCGAGGCACCCCCCCCCACCCCCGTCCCGGAGGAGCCAGCCCAAGGCCCTCAGTCCCCTCCGCCACCTTGTCTCTCTCCCTCGTCGGAAACAGCAGCGGCTGGGAGCCGGTGTCTGCCTCTCCCGGACTGGCCTCCATCTCTCCCATCCTCCACTGCACCTTCTGAAGTGGAAAGATACCTCAGGGCCTCAGCTCACGTTGCCAACAGGTTCTTGCAAACTGTGACTTTAAGTGAAACAACGATACTGGAACCAGCCTTATCGTAGGCATGGGGGTAAACAACAGTTAAGTCCCTGCAACCCATTTTTGGTCACAAAAAAACCCCCAACAAAACACCAAACCTCTACATAAGGCCCCAAAACACTTCGAATAGCCAACAGTAATTTGTATTCAGTCACTCAGGGTCTGCGAGGCGGGGGTCTCCCCACAGCTCAGTACCAGGGGAGAACCAAGCCTGGACAGAACGGCTGTCTACTGCCGGGCAGCACAAACCCACGCCCACTCGCACACGGGGGCGACGGAGGCACCAGCGACCCTCCCTGCACACGCTTAGCACGGGGTAGGAAACCAGAGCTCCCGGGGAAACCCACACAGGTGTGGGGAGAACATGCAAACACCCCAAAGACAGAGGCCCTGGCCTCGGGTCCTTTTTATTTCACTCATCAGCATTTTAACAAAGTCGAAGGGAGTGGCTTTACTGTATTCTGTAGCCCTCGCTCCTGAATTTTCCCTTCCGATCCCCACAAATGCTGGGGCTGGTGCCTTCGTGGTGCCCCGTTTGCCTTCACCCAGGGAACCGCTGGACTGAGCTGCCGGCCACGCCCGCCCAAGCACCCAGGTCCCAGGACTCACCAGCTCGCTGGGTCCTGTACCTCGGGATTGTGGCAAGTGCTAGGGGCCCGCACGGGAGCTCTTCGCAAGTTTCGTCTCCACACATCGTCAGCACTTTCTTTTCTTCCTGATTTTTTAAGTTTTGCAATGGGCATCTTATTGCTAGTTTAACTTACCTCTTTCTAATAACTGATGAGGTTAAACAAACTACTGGCCATTACGATTCCCTTTCGAGGAACTGTCCATTTATCCCCATTGGATCTTCTGTCTTTTTCTTGTTAATCTGCAGTATTTTATAGTCTAGAGTTTATTCCTGTGCTGGTCGTACACTATGTTCACGATGTCCCCCCAGCCTGCCCCCCATTAGTTACTGCGACTCCAGCCGCCATGTTTGAACAGATAGTTTTAATTTTATGTGGTCAAGTCTACTGATTTGTGCCATGTGGTTCATGCTTTGGTGTCTTATTGAAGAAATCTTTATCTCCCCAAAGTCAAAAGATGTTCTTTTACATATTCTTCTATTGAATATGTAGCATTTTTCTGTCACATTTAAGTCTTTTTAAAAATTCATTTTTGACTATGGTTTGAATTAAAATCACAACTTTATTCATTGTCATCCAGTGAACCAGTTAACCCAACAGAATCTACTAAATAATTCATTTTTTTTTCTCTCCACTGAATTCTGGTGCTTTTTCACCAGATCATGGGGCTCTTTCCGAGTTCTTTTTGTTCCATTGTCCAGCTATGACCCCCTTATCTTTATCATGATGTCTTAATAGAATGCCTTGATGTTCAGTAGAATTCCATTTTCTTTCTTTGCTCCTTTTTATTTTTCAAAATTATCTTAGTTATTTGTTAAGTAGTATTTTTGTGGATTTTAGAGTATTTGTAAGGTCCCCCACAAAGAGATTTTATTGGAATTGAATGGAATTTAGAGAATTAATGTGGGGAAGATTGACGTCTAAGTTGCTCTTATAAACATGTTCTATGTCTCTATTTAGGTTTACTTTTATTTATTTATTTTTTGTTAAGTTCTTGTGTATTTTCAGGTTAATTCCTAGACACTCCTGTATATTTTTCTGGTAGTTATAATCAGTGTAGTGAACCCCCCAGTGAATTGGGGTTTTTTGAAATTTTTTGAATCACAACTTTATGGAAACAAAAAATTTTAAATAATAAAGATTCACCCATTTTAATTGTAGGATTCTGTGAATTTTGACAAGGGAGTGTACCAATGAAAGCATCGCTACAGTCAAAATATTTTTCATCACCCCCAACAGTTCCTTTTTGTCCCCTTTTTATCCGTCCTATTCCTTCCTCATCCTAGGTAAGTACTAATTTACTTTTTATCACTATAGGTTAGAATCCGCTTTTCTAGAATTTTGTTTTCTAATTTTTCTTTGTTGGTGTATAGTAGTAGAAATGTAATTGATTTTTGTATGTTGGCCTTTATCATAAAATTTTCATAAGTAGTATATTGGTTCCAGTTGCATGTTTCTAGAATCTCAGGATTTTCTCCATAAAAAATCAAATGCATTTTCAAATAAATACAATTTTGTTCCTTCCTGTCCAGTTCATATGGAATTTTTTTTAAATAATGTTTTTTCCCTGCATTACTGTACTGGCTAGGACCTCTAGTACAATATTGAATAGACATGGTGACAGCAGATATCTATGCTTGTTTCCAACCTTAAAAAGTTTTTACTTTTCACCATTGACTATGTACTGCAGGTAACACTGATCAACAGTGAGATTGTTACTGATTTATAAAGACCCTAATCTGTAGTATCTTGGTGTGTTGAACATGAATATAACCTTGAAAATTTTTATTACCTTTTATTTTGAAGATATTTCATATAATTCATTTTATATGTTTCACTGTGTAAATTTATCCAGTAGGACTGCAACAACATCCTAAATCAGCCTAGAATGATGTAATATTGCATTGCATTGCATAATACCATCATGCACACATCATCCAGAGTTGATTGCATCATTTTCTGATGCAGTGCAATGCTACTGCCAGGTGGCTGCTGAAGTAAGCTGACGTCAGCAGTGCAGTATATAAAGCCCTGTCGGAAAGGTTGAGCATTGACAATATTTCAGACTTTGTGCGAGACAGTATAAGCTACTGTTACATGGAACTGTTACTATTTTATCCATTTAGACACAATACAGAACAGTAATGCCTTGAGTGTGTGTTAATAGCGTGGACAATTTCTGCTCTATTTGTGGGGAAGTGACATTTGCCAACCAGAAGAAAAGTATCACTTCCCAAGTGAAGAAGGCTTATCATCTTTACTTCAAATGCAAGGTTGGTGACCAAGACAAGCCTTGGGCCCTGTATATCTGCTGTGCTACATGTACAATTCAGCTTTCACAGTGGTTAAATGGCAAAAGATCATCAATTCCATTTGCAGTCCCCATGGTGTGGAGAGAGCCAAGCAACCACATAAAAGACTTACTTCTGCTTGGTTCCTCCTCTTTCCGGCAAAATAACAAAGCAAAAGAAGTCAAGAGTGGCCTACCCAAACATTCTGTCTGCATTGAGACCAGTTCCACATGGTGAGGTACTTCCTATTCCAGAACCTCCAGCAGAAAATTCTCTTGATTCATCTGATGAGGACAAGGGTGAGCCGACCTGTTCTTCTCCTGTTCCATTAGCATGCAGTGATCCAGATTTTCACTGTGGTGCATCATCAACCTCACACAGACTAACACAGGGAGAACTCAATGACCTGGTTTGTGATTTGGACTTATCCAAGAACAAGGCAGAATTGCTAGGATCAAGACTCCAACAATGGAATCTTCTAGAAGAAGATGTCACAATTACTTTATATCTAAAGCGCCATCAGCAGTTGGAGCCTTTCTTCAGAAAGAAAAGCACTATGGTATTCTGTTCCAATATTGAGGGCCTTATGAGTGCCGCAGAAATCACTCATGACCCACAAGAATGGAGACTATTTCTAGACTCTTCGAAACTGAGTCTTAAAGCTGTGCTTTTGCACAATGGAAACCATCTTCCGTCTATTCTATTCCTGAACAGATGTACAAGAGACAACCGAAGAAATCTAAGAAGTAGTCTATGACTTGATTTTTTACAGGTATTAACTGTAGGCCTATTACTATTGGCATGCATTTCGTGATGTAAATATCAATTTATTGCAGATTACAAGAAAAACTAGAGCCAAAATTAGAATTTGACTGTCATATTCGTGTTGAGCACATACAAATTGACTAATGACTAATTTAGTCATTAGGAAATGACTAATTTTATTTCAGTAACATGACTTTTGTAAAAATTTGTTGACCAATGTAATCTTTGTAGTGACCTCAATTTGAGGAGATTCCTTCTATTCTTCATTGTTGAGTTATTATCATAGTGAGTGTTGAATTTCATTAAATGTCTTTTCTGTATCTCTTGAGATGATCATATGGGATTTCTCTTTTATGTTATTAATGAGGTGAATTTTCTTTATTGATTTTTGATCCACCTTTGTATTCCTGAACTAATCCTACTTGGTAACACTGTACTATCTATTTCATAAATTCTGGGCTTAGATTTACTAATATCTTATTAGTGAATTTTTACATCTGTGTACAGAGGATATCGAGCTGTAATTTTCTTTCCTTATGATATCTTTTGTTTTTTTCCCTTGTTTTGATATTCAGGTAAACCCAGCCTCTTAAACATGGGAAGGGTTCCCTTTTATTATTTTCTGAAAGAACTTATTTAAGATTAATGTTGTTTCTTCCTCAAATGTTTGATAAACTTCACCAGAAAAAAAACATCTGGACAAAGACATTTCTCTGAGGGAAAATTTTAAGCTACAAATTAATTTAAAAAATTGATTTAGGATATTTAAGTTTTCTATTTCTTCTTGAGTCTTTTTGATAATTTTAGGTAATTTTTCCATTTCATACTGGATGTTAATTTTTTATGACATTTTTCATATTATTCCTTTATTAGCCTTCTAATATCCGCAGGATTCATTATGATGGCTCTTCACTCATTACTGGTATTCGTTATTTCTAACAGATGGGAGAGTTGTCTTTTTTTTTTTTTTGAATTAGGAATGTATCAGTTTTATTGATGCTTGCAAGATACATCTTTTGGTTTTTACTGATTTCCTTTTCCAATTTGATCTGTTGTCTATTCCTTTATTTTCATTCCTACATTTTTACTCTCTTCTGTCTACTAATTTTAAAGTTATTTTGTTCTTTTTTTTTCTAACTTCTTATGGTGAAAAGTAATATCACTGATTTTAGACCTTCTGTTATGGTTGTTTTGAGGCCATGAATTTCCTCTAAAGGTTGTTTTAGCTCCACCCCACAAGCTTTGATTTCTTTTGTTTTAATTTTTATGAAGCTAAAATATTTCCTCATTCCCCTTGAAACAACACATACATGTTTCCAGTCTGACATTACTTGCCTTTTAATTAGAGTGTTAGGAAAGAAAGTTTAAAATGGTTCCTGAGGGGAAGGTAATAAGAAAAATAAAGATTGAGAAACAGTATTTTGTATATAAAGTGTTTGTACCTTGGGATCTTTTTATGTTTGGCTCTTTGTTTTCTACAATTTGAACATAATGTGCTTTGGTGCAATTTTGATTGACCTACTTGCAAGTCATTAAACTCTTGGAGCTCTGCAGTTATAGATTTTATCAAATTATGATTCTTTTGGACTATTATATTTTCAAATAGTTTTATATCTTCCTCATTTGTAGACTTCTCTTTTTCTGGAACTTAAATTTGGTATATGTAAGACCACTTGGTATTTTCCAAAAAATATCAAGACCACTTGATATTAGACCCCTTAATTTTATCGCACATGTTCATTTTTATTAGTCTCTATTTCTGTATCTCACTTTAGATAGCTTATATTGTTATGTCTTCAAGTTCACTGATCTTTTCTTTTGTTGATTTTAATTGACTATTAATCCCCTCAGTATTTTTCATTTTCTATATTGTATTTTTCATACTTAGTTATTAAATATTTTTTTGTTTTCCTTTAGACTCAAGAATATCACAACAGCTGCCTTAAAGTCAAGTCCTTGTTTGCAAATCTCATCATCTCTCTCATTTTTCATGCTTTAAAAAAAATTTCCTTCTTTCTTGACTGTTCGTTTTATTTTCCATTTCTTGAGTTTTTGAGAAATTTTTTTTTTAAATGTTATTGTAAGAGGGTGGTCCTCAGGAAAGGGGAGTGTTCCAGGTTCCCTCCCCCACCCAAAGGAGGGTGGAGCTAAGCAGGAGAGATTAGAAATTGGAGAAGGAAGAAGGAAGAAGGAAGAAGGCAGGATGGAGAGCCAAAAGAGGCACAAGGAGCAGAGAGACATGTGAAGAAGCTGCACTGGCCTGGACTGATTGAAACAGATGTGGGTGAGAGACCCGTGGGGAGGTGACAATGGCAACGTTGATCTTGATTTTGATTTTGCTCTTTTTCTCACAGACTTGTCTGACTGTTTCTGACCCTCCCTGCCCTGTAACATTATTATGTTGTTCAATACTGAATTTTGCTGTGTTGCTTTGTTGCTTTCAGAGTTTTGGTGTGTCTAACAGGTTAGTAATGTGCCGATTATCTTAGTCCTTTCGAGGCTCTTGTAAAAGTTTTTTTTTTTTTTTGAGGGTAGATTTTATTTATTTATTTATTTTTAAAGATTTATTTATGCATACAAGCTGGGGTACAGACCAGAGGCACAGGGTGGTGAGAGGGCTCACCAGAGACAGAGTGGGGAGCAGAACAGGCAAATCGACAGAAACACACTGCTGAGGGGAGCAGCAGACGAGGCAGGAGAGGTCTGCTGCGCCATGTGGGAATCTCCCTGGCTTGGCGTCGAACTCGCGTCGCCGCTGCCAACAGCTCCACAGCGCAGCACCTAACCGCTGGCCACCGGGGAGGCCTTGAGGGTAGATTTAAAGTAACCTTTATTTTGGGCTACTCTTGTCTTATTATTAATGTATAACCATTTGAGTGACTTTACTGAAAATCTCAGCTGTTCAAGAAGGACTCTCCTTTAGTTGGCCAGAAATCATGTGTCTCAGCCCTGGGTGAACTCTGGAAATTATTTCATAGGTGCTCTACGTTCTTTCCTTGGCCTCATGGAGTTTTATACTGCACAGGCACATTTTAGTAGCCAGTGGAAACCCAAGCAGTTCTTTCTCTAACCTTCTTCCTCTCTGGTTCTTTGTCCACAAGTTTGACCCTTCCTCAACTCATCAAACTTCATGTCTTTCTTCTCCATTCAGTGAGCAGATCTATGGTGTTTGGGATCTCCCTCTTTGTGTTATATTCCAGAATGATTTCAAGCTATATTCCCTGAAGCTGAAGGTCAGCGGTTGTAGGATTTACCTCAATTCTTTGCCTTTTTCGGAGATCACAATCTTGCTTGTTTTTTAATGCCTGAAAGTTATCCCAGTTTCTAGTTACTTATGGTAGGATAGTAAGTTTTATTCTCTTCAGCATGACCATAAGTATTAGTCAGAGGTGGTTTTTCCTGCACTGAGGTATAGAAATGATTTTTGCACCTAGCAATCCTGTCAAACTCTTATGGATCTGAAGTTTTTCTGTTCATTCTGTTGGATTCACCATGAAAATGATCAATATCTCTTATACATAAATACAGATTTTCTTTTTTCAATTTCTGCATTTTCTTTTCCTTTTTTTCCCTTGTATTTAGTATTGGACAGGATATCCTATACTGTATTGCTTAGTAAAGGGATAAGCTGTATCTTTGTCTGATTGGCAGTCTTAATAGAATATATCGGAATGTTTTCCATCAAGTTTAGTTTTTGCTGAAGTTTTTGGTATTGAGCATTTTTCAAATTAAGGGGAACCTTTTTATAGTAACTTTTTCTCTGAGTTAAAAATCATAATATTAAACTTTAAAAAAATATATCTGGAATCTATTAAGATAACCATTTAATTTTCTCTTCTTTAGTACATTACTAGATTTTCTGAGGTTAAACTATCTTTGGAGCCTGAAATAGACCCTATTTTATCATTATTTCTTTTGGCTGCATTGTTGAATTAGGTTTGCTAATATTTTTCTAAACATTGTACTTTTACAGTTCAATTGAGTCACATTCCTCTTAAAAAATAGTTTTTCCTCTTTCCCCTAGGATGATCTTGTGTAAATTGGGATTACCTCCTACTCAGTAATTTAATAGAACTTATTTATAAAACTCTCTGATATTGGAACTCAGAATGGAAAGTTACTTGATCACTGTTATTTTTTTTTATTAGTTACTTCTATTTTTAATTTCCCAAATTTGACACTTTATAGTTTCTCTGACAATTTACCCATTTTCCCTGTTTTCCCAATTACTTTGGTATACATATATATACAGCATTTTTTATTATTCGCTAAGTTTTTACTGCATTTATAGGTCTTCATCTGCTTTCATTGTGTATCTATTTATTTTCTATTTTCTAAACATCGGTTTTTCATGAGATACCCTTAATGTGAAGAAACTGTCCAGTATCTCGAGTGGCATGAATCTATGTTTGGGACAAAATTTTGTAGAACTAAGTACACGCACATACACAAGTGCAAAGTAAGTAATATTTGGGATATTCTAAATAAAATCAGTGGATTATATTAATGTCAATATCCTGGTTATACTTTGTATTACAATTTTGGCAAAATGAGTAAAAGTAATGAAGAGTACATGAGATCTTTCTATGTTCTTTCTTATGATTGCATAGAAATCTGTAATTATTTCTCAACTATAAATTTATTCAAAATCAATTTTACCAGAAGTTTGTCTCTTTTTAGCAATCATTGCAAAATACTAGCTTTTGATCTTGTTAGACTTATCTATTTTTTCTGTTCTCTGTTTCATTAATTTCTATTCTACTTTTATTTCTTTCCAGCATGTTTCTGTGAGATTTCTCTTTTACCATTTAAAAAAGTAGCTGCTTAGATGTCAAAGCTTATGTAATTTTCAGACTTTTGGACAATGTATTTAAAGTCATAATGTTCTTTCTTTTATCTATTGCACAAATTTTGGTAATGTTTTCATTTTCTTTTAACTTTAAGTCTTTTCAGAATTCCCTTTATGATTCCCTTTTTAACTCAAGAGTGATTAAATATTACACTTTTTAGTTACCTAACAGATGTTGTTTCTTAAGCAAATAATTTGATACTGGTTTCTTATTTTTCCAATGTGATCAGAAGACATTATTTGATGCTAATTCTCTCTAATTAATAGAAGCTTCTTCTATATCTAAGTCTCTGTCAATTTTTGTGTATATTCTATGTATGCTCAAAAAAAATGCTTTCTGTGTTAAATGCAATGTTCTAAAAACACATACTAATTTGAGCTTGCTACTTCTATTTCTAGACTTAGGTTTTCATCCATTCTCCTTTTTTATACAATCTGGAATGTATTTGGTTGTTTTAATCAGTGCACTTAACCTATGTTTAATTACTATTATAATAGTGCTGATTTCTTTTACTTTACTTATGCATTTCCATTCACCAGTGAAGCAGATCCTGAGACAGGGATTCTCACTTAAGTGACTGCTCAGAGGCGAGGTGTTGGGAGAGGGAGAGAGAGAAACACACAGAGGACGGGGAGGCTGGGGAAGCTTTAGCTTTTCGGTGCAGACGAGCTGCACTGGTTGGGCGGTTGCACCCACTCTGGCTGGGCAGAGCCCACCCTGATGCTTCCCACTGCCCAGCAGCCACAGGATAGACTCTGCTGTGTCTTCCAGAAGTGGTCAAGGGAGACATGATCTGCCCCGGACAATGTGAGAGAAGAGCAGACGGGAAGAGTTCCCCCGCAGTCTGGGACTGACCCTCTTTTGCTTTGGGGGCGCCTATCCTTAACCCGGAGACCCAACAGGGACATATCAGTCATCACTCCATGCTGTGGGCTGCCCACCTGTCTCTGGCCTTTGTTCCATCTTTGGAGCATGAAGCAGGGAGCCAGTAGCCCCTGTCAGTTTGCCATCCTGTCCGGCCCCTCCAGTTTCTGCTCTTTCTCTGTCCCGGGTCCTCTCCCAGATGTCAGGTCCTCTTTGGTGGCAGGCCACCTGGATGAGAGCCCACTCTGGGACTACCTGTCCCCCTTTCCTAACACTGCTCCATTCTCCCTTCCCCAGGATAATCCTTTCCTATGAGACTCCCCATCTCTCAGGTAGGTAGATTCCTGCTGGTGGACCCCAAGTCCTTAGACCTAGCCTACCCATGCCTTTGGGAAAAGCAGTTTAGCTTCAAGCTAGACTGCCCACCCACTGCATTACATCTAACTCAAACTTGTCAAAACTGAGAGGCGACTGATCATTTTAAAAGAGCATGTAAGTTAGAAGCAAAAACACTGACAAGTCACGTCAGAAAAATGACAGTGCATATACATGGAAAGGCAAAAGAATTCTGCCAGGAAAGTCGGTTGGATTTCAGCCCCAACATGACCTGGCAGCTAAGGTAAACTGGGGCCACATTCAACTGGGGGATGCATGTATTTGAAAAACCAACCCAAAAAGTTCTCATTTACAGTCCCTCTTTTTCATAGGCTTATGTACATGTCTTTAGACAATTTAAACTCCTTTTCTTTAATCTGGACAGCATTTTCCTCAAACGCAACTACAAGTAAAAGAGTAATCACTGCTGTTCTAGAATCCACTAGCAATGTCTGCTCAGTGAGTATTTTGGGTAGTGGGTACCAAGAGTCAGGGCAGGAGGGCAGAGAGTGTGTGTG
The DNA here is from genome assembly GCA_004024925.1 of Scalopus aquaticus. NCBI lineage: Eukaryota > Metazoa > Chordata > Mammalia > Eulipotyphla > Talpidae > Scalopus > Scalopus aquaticus. The sequence goes on from PVIJ01007802.1 coordinate 54,056, forward strand.
TGTGTGTGTGTGTGTGTGTGTGTGAGAGAGAGAGAGAGAGAGAGAGAGAGAAACAGAGAGACAGAGAGACAAAGAGACAGAGAGAGACAGAGACAGAGAGAGAGAGAGAGAGAGAGAATCCCAGCGAGGCTCCTGGGGGTGTGAGTAGAGACTCCAGACTCCCTGGCCTTAGGTGTTGGTCCCAGCTCTGCGTCTGAGAAGCTGTGCGGCCTAGGAAAGTCAGCTAACTCTGTGCGTCCTACAAGTCCTCTAACCTCAGGGCCTTCATTTCCTCAACGAGGAAGCAAGAGTCAGGCCAGCGCCCTCTTCGCAGGGTTGTTGTAAGCATGAAAGGAGGTGATGCATACAGGCTCGTGGCCGAGGGTAGGCGGGGACATGGCTACAGACTCCACCATTTCCTGAAGCCCGCAGGCCAGGCGTGCTCAGTGCTGTCCATTCAGTTCCACCTCAGTCTCACAGGAGCTGTGGGGCCCGCAGACACTTTACTTACGAGAAGACGCCATCGCGCCCTGGCCAGCGGAAGCGCCGCAGGTAAGCGCTCATCTCCTCCTTTGAAAGGTCTGGACGCTGATGTCCTGAGAGAAGGGATGACTTAGGCAAGGTCACAGGTTTTCTGAATTGCAGAGCTGGGGCTGTTCCAGACCGAGTCCTCAGATTTCTTTGTTTTCCCTTTCTGCTTCCATTTCATTGCTCAGCTTCAAGTTTTTTTTTTTTTGTTGTTGTTGTTTTTTGTTTTTTAACAGACTGTCTTGGCCCATCCCGTCACCAACTGGGGGTCTTGGTGGGTCCCGGGAGGGAGATACAGGAGCCAAATGGCGTATGCATTTCCTATCCCTACTCAGAACGATCCATTTCATACCTGGAAGCCCTGTGCTGGGTTTTTTGGTCACAGACTATCCCCGTTTCACAAGTAGCCTCCAGCAACAATTAATCCTGCATGTGATTTCTGAATGGATGGTGGGTTTGGTGCAAACCGTGCAAGCAGTTTGGAAGCAGATCTCGCCCGAGGTGGAGTGACTCGCTGTGTTTAGGGGCTGCGGGGAGGGGCTGCAGGGAAAGGGGTGCTGCACAGCACAGTGCGTGGCCCAGAGCTCTAAATGATGTCAGGAGAATGGCGAGCACGTGACGGGCAGAGTCCTGACCCCGAGATGCCTACACGCTGCTCCCCCAGAACCTGAGGTATGGACCAGACTGGGCAGGCTTGGTAAACATCTTGAAATGGAGGTTGTCCTGGATGAACTGGTGGGTGCAATCTCATCATGGAAGTCCTTAAAAGTGGGGACGTTTGTCTCACTGTAGGTAGAGCGGAGCTGATAGAGGCCAGGGAAGTACGACTGTGAAGACGGAGCAGGGGAGCCGCGAGCCCCGGAAGACCGAGGCCTCCACAAGCTGGCAAAGGCCAGGGAGTGGCTTCTCTCCTTCCTCCAGAAGGAAGGCAGCTCTGCTACCCCCTTGATTTTAGCCCATGGAGATCTGTGTTCTTCTCCATGAAGGTACTAAATTGGCCTTGGTTTAAGCCACTATGTTAATAGGCAATAGCACAAAAAACGAACACAGCCTGACTCCAACACTGCCTATCTGTAGCCCTCACTCTTTGGCCATGTTCTGGAATGAGCCTCCATCTTTCATCCTTCCTCCATAAAACGGAGACATAGTCTTTATAACCCAAACACTCGAGCCCTGCTCAGCCCTCGAGGAAGGGGAAGTCAGCTTAATGGAGCACACAAATGTGTGCCACAATCTGCAGGAACACGGCCAGCTTCTTCCCCGCAAGCCCTCCTGAAGGACAAAGCCATGTCTCCTTGCCCTCTGGAAGCAGCTGGCAGCTTTCTTGCTAGGCCCAAAATGACAACGTCAGTGGCAGGGACTCTCTGCTAAGTCAATTTCACAGGTCAGCCCTCCCTGCTGCACAGAAGCCCAGGTCCACTCCAGAGACTGAATCGGGCCCTGCAAACTCTTGCTCTGCATAAGAACACTAAGAAATTTGGGAGACTAAGGACTTTGTAGCCTTCCAAGCTATATCACTTGGGACAAGTCAGTTGGTCTTTCCGGTTCTCAGGTAAGGCCTGAAAGTGTTGAGCTGGCAGTCTCTAACTCTCCTTCCACGATAAGGGGTCATTCATGTAGAATCGGATCTTGTTTCCTATTCTGAAGACGTCTTAGGATTTTAGCCCACCTCAGAGCTGTTCTGGGATCTCTTTTTTTCTGCCTTAGACTGTTGTTTGGAACACTGGGGTGGATCTAAGTTAATATTGTGGCATTCCCAGCTTTGTTGTAAAATATGCAAATACACTTTTAGTTCTTAGAAAGGAAAGCAAAACAATCCACCAGACATTCTAAAGAACTTTCTGAGATGGAACCAGAGCCAGAGACTGTACCCAGTTCCCTCTTCTGTAAAAGCTCCTGCATCCCGTGTCCCAACCCCTCCCTCAGATCTGATGACTTCTAGGATTGCTGGGAGGTGCCAAACATCATTACTTCCCCCTTGACAGCTTTGCCCAAGGCTGGTCCCGAAGCAGAAAACACAGTCAGGGCAGGTTGGTGGCCCGCAGGCAGCTCAGTGCTTTGGACAAGACCAAGCAGGACCTGCCAAGTCGTATTTGGAGAAGCATCTTCTAGAAAGTAGCTTCAAAGCAGCGGATGGGGGCTTCATTCCATAGGCGATCCTCCGAGGAGGGGCCAGGACGCCCAAGGAGAGTGGGGTGAGAAACTGCAGCATTCTGCTGACCCCACACCGTCACCCTGGAGTTGAGGGGTGGAGTCCTCGGGGACTGTTTGCTGGGGTCCGTGACCAACTAGTCCCTTTAGCTCGGGCTGAATCTGTGGGAATGCCATCGGTTCTCAGAGACTGAGCGTAAAGACCCACACCCTCCATGGAGTTCACGGACGGAGCCATGAGGAGAAGCAGCTGTGGTGGATGGAGGGGGCGCAGCCACATTCTCCAGCGCCTGGGCTCTGACCTGCGCCCAGGAGGACTCGGGACCCACAAAGGATGCGCCTCGCCTGCCCGCGGGGAAACTCTCCTCTAGGAGAGAATTCAGAAAGCTTCCCAAGAATTCAAGAGTGCATTCTGTTTGTGCTCTTTTCAGAAAGAAAAGTTCCAGGTTCCTAAATGATATCTAAACATAAGGTGTCACCGCTCTGGAGCAGGAGGAGGCATGTTAAGATGGGTAAGTTGAGAACAAAGGGAAATGAAGCTCCGCTCCGAGGAGACTTCCAGCTGCTGGCGGGTCGGAGGACCAGGCCGCCCGCGCCTTGCACTGTCCCAATGCCGCCACAAGATGGCAGCATTTCTGAATGTTCGTTGTCCCACCCGGGCCGCTGCTTCCGCAGGAGGATGCCTTGGAGCTGGGTCAGGAACGCGTCCTCCCTCCTTTTCAGGAGGATTAAGAGTCCCGACAAGGATGCTCTGTCTTCAGCCAGAGACAGGAAAGAGGAGGGTCAGAGCAGAAAGGCTGGGTCTCCACGGTGAACACTGTTGTGTCAACAAAATCAACCTTGAACCCAAGTGCCTCTTTGGATGTTGGGCTGGATTGTCTCTTGCCTGAGAAATGAATGCTTATTTGGCCAGACGTTGGGGGGTGCGGGGACAGAAACCGTGGCGCCCCACACAGTCTATCCCTCTTAACCTCAGGTCCTGTGGTCTGGAGGAATTTATTCTGTGGTGTGGCAGTCAGTACTGGGGTCCCTGCCACCAACCCCTCACCTCCCTGGATGTCCCCACCAATCATTCGGTGTGCAACAGGGACCAATTTTTGCTACCCAAACTCTTCCTGGTATCTGTCTTATATATCCTGTTCCCTCATTCATTCATTCACTTTTCAATAAAGATTTACTCAGCACCTACCATGAGCCACGTTCAGCGGTGTCCTGGGGATGCAGCCAACACTGTTCTGCCATCAGGGAACTTGCATGCTGGGTGGGGGAGGAGAGAATTAATTAATCACATTTGTAAAGGTGCAATGCAGAGAGAGCGAAGGGCGCCGTGGCGGGGACTCTGGAGGGCTCTGCCGTCTCTCAGCTGCAGACCTTGGCGGGTTAGCTGAGGGCTTCTGCTGTACTCTTGGGAAGTCCTTGGGGAGGTCGTGAGGGTTAAAGAAAGAACAGAGTCCGGCATATTGTAAAAGCCAATGAGAGCTGCCTGCCACTGTGATCATTTATGCAGCTCACAACTCCAGGGGGCGCTACTCACCTGGACCACACACAGTTGCTCTTAGCAGCTTGGATGCAACTCTCAGAGGTTCAGTTTCCTCATCTGTAAAAAGGAAATGAGGTATGGAAAGAGGTAAGTATGAAGCTGGTACCTGATGTTTATTACTATTATTAGGTCTCAAAGCCATGATATCAAATCTTTTTTTTAAAAGATTGTACATATAGTTGAGCTCATACCATAGTTGTCTTTCTTTGTCTAATTTCACTTAGCATGATGCCTTCAAAGTCCACTTCGGATTTTATTTTATTTTTATCCCACTGTGTATACTATACTGTGTTTTTTCCTCCCCACCACTTGCCCTCTGCCCTCTTGGCCCTTTCCCTGCCTCTCCCTCTTCACCTCAGAACCCTCAGGATGTGCATTGATGTTCCCTGGTTTTTAAAGTGTTTAATGTTACCAAATTTCTTGTTTTTACTGTTCTGACTTACTTTGCTGCACGTTTCTCTCGAATTCCTTCCATTTTGTTGAAAATGGCTGTATTTTGCCCTTTCTTCTGGCTATATAATACTCTATTGTGTGGATATACCACACTTTCTCAATCCAGTCATCAGTCAGTGGGCATTTAGGCTGCTTCCATGCCTTAGCTATTGTAAATAACGCTGCTGTAAACATTGTGGAACATATGGGTTTTGTGTTGATGGGTTCATATTTTTTAACTACGTGCTATGGAGTATGATATTGAATCTAGTTATAAAGGCTTAAGTCTGCATTTTGGAGTCATAAGCATAGCCCTAGGGTGTCTGTTAAGGTGTGTGCTTGGCTAATTAATAGCTAGTTGTCATCAAGTAACCGCCTCCTCTTCCTCCTACCTGAAGAGGTTGTTGAGATGATGCCAAGGCAGTGCCCCCTTGCCTCTCTCTCTGACCTTTAATCCAGTGAAGATCCAGTCAGTGCCCATCTCTATAGAGCATGAAAAGGACCCGTCCACTCAGCTGGCCAGTCAGGTCATCAGAGTCGGTCAAGGATGGGAGGAGGGAGGCTAGTCCTTCAGGGGTAGTGATTTCCCCTGTGGCGGCCACTGAGCCTGATTCCTGTCACCTCACGCCTTCCCCAGGACGGCCCTGTGATCGGGCAGTCTGCAGATTGGGAAAAGGAAGCCGCGGTCGGACAGGAGATTGTGCCAGAGCTGAGCCTGCAGCCAGGCCAGCCTGACTCCGAAGCCCGAGGTCTCTCCACAGCGCCAGGCTGTGTTCAGAGGTCTGATGTGACTGCTTGTCCCCAGCGCAGAGTGACCCTTTCAGGACTGAGCCAGTTCTGCCCAAATGGGCCACATGTACGCAAACACAGGTGCCAGAAAATAATTAAGTGGCTATTCCACCAGCCTGTATGATGCTGTACATTTCTGAACACCCCCAAGCCCCCTGGGTGGCTGGCGGGTGGCGCCCACCTGCAGGACAGGCAGTGCTGAGAGGGTGGGCCTGTCGCGGCCTCCAGGCCCTCTCGTCCGACCTCCAGGACGAAGGTTTCCTTCTTCCAAGACATTAGGGTGACAGAAAGGCCAGTTTAGGTTCCCTTGGGAGAAGGAGAACAGTGACATCTCCGAAGACCCGCCTCTGCCAGACTGGGGCAGCAGTGGCACCAATGACCTGCAGGGCCAGGGAAGGTGAAGACAGCCCTGAGGACGGGTGCCAGCTTAGCCCACACGCAAGGTGCTGCCTCCGGCTCTTCCCGCCCATGTTGGGAGATCCTGGCAGAGCTTGGATTGAAATGTTTCTCAGATAGAGAAGAAAGTGTTACTAGAATATTCGAGGGTTAAATTTGGGGTCCTTTGGGTGTCCATTATGATGCAATAAGCTAATTTTTTTCTCAACACTTACCTGGCAAGTTGTGGGGGTGATCTGAGCTTTCCGGGCATCTAGTGTCCTTCTCACAACACTGTGGGGAGTTTCCTGTGGGGAGCTATGCCCGCCACACTCGCAGTCCTGGGTTTGATGAGGCTGACTCCATCCAGTGGGATGGACTCAAGACCAGAGTGGGCACCCTGGTACCTCAGACGCTGGAGAAGCCATTGCTGGGTTGGGTGTGTCTCCTCAACCAGACTGGAGAGACGCGGTCCTGAGGCTTAGCCGGCATTTGGGAAGTCTTCTCATGGGGCTGCTACCCGGGAGCCCGTCAGCCTGGGCTGCTGGGGCTAAGTTGCTCCCACCTGGGGAGAACCCTTGAGACTGGAGGCAGCTGGGAGGAAAACCGACGAGATGGTTTTGAGTGGCTGAATTCAGCCATGGGCTTCTCCAGCTGTACGAGCTCAAGTATTTCCTCTGGTGCTTCTGCAAGTTAGAGCTGACATCTCTTAGGCCTGGAAGCGTTCTGTTTAATGTAGAAACATTCCCCAAATCTGTCAGTCCACTGGGTGCTGAGAACACAATGAAGATTTCATTTAAAATTTTTGACAATGAATATCGATCGTGATTGTTTTGTGCTGTAGTTCTTAAAAGTGGAAGAGAAACGATACCATATGTACACTTTATGGTAGAAAAAAATAAACAAAACTGAACAAATACACTCAACGTCATCACCCAATTGATCCCAGAAACCTCCTCTCTGGTGCCAGAGAGATCTGAGTTTGAATCGTAGCTCAGCCAACTTCCTTGGACAACCACCGTCCTGGGCTTCGGTTTCCTCATCTGCAACGTGGTGGCGATAAGAGCAACGACATCCCTGAGTTGTTAGGGAGGATTATCTGAAATAATAATAAAATACAGCTTTATAAGAGAGGGACTGAGGGCAGAATGATGAAATCTTGTCCAAGATCAGCCAATTAGCAAAAAGACAAGATGGGATTTAAACCCGGACAGGAGAGGTCAGATCTTCCACTCTGGACCACAGGCTCACTTCCCATCTCTTGAGGCTAAGAAAGGCTGTGTGCCTTGCCCAAGGTCAGACCTCAGACCGCAGTACACAAAGTGCTTGTGGTGGAAACTGACACTCAGAAAATTTCGACTCATGTTAAGGAGAACCCAGAGAAAGGAGCATGCTAGCTAACGGCATGAGGGCAAGGCCAGGTCTGAAGACATGGAGGGTGTGAGGGGGATGCGGGAGACTCTGCGCCCGCCTGGCACACAGCCCTAGTCTCTTGCTTCTCTGATCTTTGGTCTCTCACATGCACATCGAGAGGATTGTGGGTCTCCAGGCGCCCCACCGCGGTAACCGTCTACTGGTCCAGAGTTTGAGTCATTTCTCACAGCCCAAGCACATCAAGGTCATGTGAGCTGCATCCAGGTGGCTGGGTGAGGGGCTCTACCAGTGTCAAAGCGTGGGTCCCGGCTTCATCCTCCCCTTCCATGCTGCTTCTAGCTCAGGCTTTCTCTTGTGAGTTTCCGTCTTTGACCTAGTCCATTTCCAAGATCAATGAAGGAAAAAGTGACCAAAACCGGCCATCTCTGAATCAGAGCAAGGAAAGCTGGGGCTGGTCCAGCTCACATCAGAGCCATGATTAACTCCCAACTTCTTCCCTGATCTTTGAAAGGCTTTTTATCACATCTGAAAATACTTCCCAAAGGACAAAAAACTCTCCCAGGAAAATGTAAGTGTTTTTGATGAGTTAAGTGTAAATGAATCAAAGTCATATGGATTAAATTTCCCCTTAAATACGCTCAGCATTGACCATGAAGGACAAATGCTTTGGGACAATTTGGGCTGCCGGTGGGAGGGGCTGAGAGCCTGGGGTCTGACTTGGAACCTCCTCTGTGCACCTTAACAACTGGGTCATTTGTTCCATGGCGTGCACACCCCCAAAGCCCCAGAGCCCCTAGGTCGGGATCCGTTTTCAACAAATGAACAGATCGTCTTAGGCTGGAACTTAATGAGACCTTGGAGGAAAAATTCAAGGAACCAAGGGCGTCTTGTTTTGGCTGCTCTTGCTGTGAGAATCTCTCTTTGAAAGGTGGTAAACTTGTTTAAGGGGGTAAACAACCTTGAACAAACAAATCAATTTGTTCATTCATTCAAAGAACATTTATTGAGCACCTAATCTGTGTCAGAAACTGCAAATTAATGGGAGGCAAGAAGGAACAAAATAAAGGCCCAGCTTCTCTGCCCCCTCTTCCTCTGTCATGAGATCATTTCCCTGGCTGCTGGGTCTCCTCTTCTTTGCTTTCAATGACAACAAGCTCTCTGTTCTTAGGCTTTCAGATAGGTTTGGGGTATTTCCTCAAGACTTCGGTTGAGGTTGACAACACGCTGGATGACAGATTATCTACTCTTACATCTCACCAATGCACTGCCTGTTCATTAGAACACATGTTCTATTCCAGAACACTGAGGAGGCTCTTAAGTAGTCATCCCACATGCTTCATCCAACCCATCCTCCACCCAACCATCAGGACCGCAAATCTGACATCATTTTACTGTTCAGAGAGTTCATCTCCCTAGTGTTACTGAGATACATCCAAGCTCCAAAGCATAGTAGACAAGGTCTTCTACCAGACTTGGCCCTTACTTATAATGAAGACGTTCATTCCTGTCCTTTGTATTTCAAATTCTGGCAAGACCACAGTGCCTTTAGCTTCCATTACCATGCCTTTCATGATTTTTTCATCTCATCTCTCTTTCCTTGTTCAACAGAATTCTCTCCTGGCCTTCTTTGCTGTACTAGCTCCTGGGCTGCCTTTCTGAACTCTGTTCTTGGGAACACTGGTTGTATGAGATGGTGATGCTCCATGAAATAAAGTATGTTTCCTAGTCAAAAACATTTGGGAAGAGTCAACTTAGAAGAAGCTCAAAAGGTTGCAGGGCTACTCTGAGCCTTCACCATACTTTGTTTAGAGCTTTACTGTGCTAATATGCATTGGGGCTCTCCAGACCAAGCTTGATGTAGCCACCGAATCCTCTTTATCACAAATACTTCTCTTTTATTTCTGGGAATATAGTTGAGGAAAATTGTCCTAGTAAGTGATTCAGTCTAAAACTTTGAACAAAAATGTTGATCATTCATTTGATAATATTTATTGATTTTTGTGCTAAATTGAAAAATGAGGGAAAAAAGAAAGGTAAATGGAGTCTTTGGCATGGAGAAAATCAGTCTCTTTGATTGCTATTTCATGATAACACTTATCTTGTTTCTAGTTCTCAAGAACTGTAAAGGGGCCACCAAACTACATCTGAAACCTTCTCAGGAGACACATCAGATGAAAACACAGAGCATTGTTCCAAGACCTGCAGAGAAATCTTCAAGTTTCCAGCACAAGAGAACCTGTCAAGTTTGCTATCATGTGTATACTCCAAATTGCATTGCCAGGATACTTAGTCTTTGAGAAGAGCTGACAAACTTCCATATTCAGTGGTAAACGTGGGTGTGATCTCTAAGAACCACTCACAAAAGTCATTAGCCTTTTTCTATCTTAACCCCTGCTGAATTCTCTATTTCCTTACAAGTTCCATCTCTGCTCTGGGAGCTGCACTCTTTCATTCGTAATCTTTTTTTGTTTTTGTGTCTTTCTTGGAACTAAAGACAATTCTTCATTGTCCAATCCTGCTGACCCAAGCCTCCAATACAAAATTTCAAAAATATTTAATTGCCTTCTCTGCCTATTGGTTTTCATCAGTGAGGCAATACTGGAAAAGAGAGCCAACTGGATTTTATTTGGATTTATAAAAGTTGAAATCCTAAGCATAATGAGCTATTGTTGCAGAGGGGAGAAGAAGATGGAGACGATGGTACAATGCTTGGTACTCAATAACCTGGAAGGCTTCTGAGTTCCTATAGTGAGAGGACTGAGGTTCACAAGTAAATGCGCATTCAAGACAGAGGTGAGAGCTGGAAAGAGCACAGAGACCGTGTCCTATGAGGCTCTAGCACAGACAGTGCTGTGTCTGAGCACAAACACAAAGAGTATACTGTGAGGAGAGGAAACCTTCCCACACCTCTGCGCCAGGCCCAGAGACAATCCTGGTATCTAAGCACATCAAGATCCTTGGGCTGTGAGTGAGCATTTTCATGTAACCATCTTCAAGAGGATTCTTGAGGTATGGGCCAGTGAAAAGCCAGGGGGCGAACAAGCAGGGGCTGACTCTTACGACTGACAAATTAGTTTGTGGCAGCTGGACTGTAAACAACCTGAGCTGACAAACTAGTTTTTTGTCTGCTTTGCCCACCGTGGTACTCAAGCACCTAACACAGCATTAGGTACTTGGGATCTATTTCTTAAATACATGTTGTATGGATGAATAATAAACTTGTAGGGTTTCTTTTAGATGTCCAGACACACATAGTTCATTTCCCACAGCCTGGCGTGGGGGGGTGGGGGTAGGGGATGGTGCTTCCTAACAGATTGGAGACCCCTGAGATATATACAATGCATAGACTTTCCCAGAAATGGGCAAGGACTCATCTAGTCTGATTAAATGGGTAGAAAAGAAAATAAATTGCCGGTTAACATGTTACTCAGGAAGCACATTTTAGGAAGGGAGAAAAAATTCATTTTCAAAGAGTCTATCAAAACAGCTGGTGTTGATGTTGCAGCTTGAGAAAGATGAAGCTCACAGTCTGCTTGCTTAACTCAGTCTCTAGATCAGGTTTATCTGCAGATGGTGTTCTTTCCCCAACAAAAATGTTATCTTCTCCAAAACACACACACACACTCTCTCCCTCCACACACACACACACACACACACACACACACACACACATTATGGTTGGAAAATTTATGGTTCAGATATTTAAAATCTTATAAGAAGGAAGGATTATAAAAAAGTTTATGCTCAAGCCTATGAAATCTCTTAAAACCACTTAAGGAAAATATGCGTAAACACGCATCCAACAAGGGATTAGTGTCTAGAATGTATTTTTAAAACTCTCAAACCCCAGAGACAAAAAAAAAAAATCAATTAGAAAATAGGCAAAAAACATGAACAGATATTTTGCCAAATAAGATATACAGATGTCAAATAAACATGTGAAAAAATGTTCAACATCATTAGCCATTAGAAAAATACAAATGATAAATACAACACTATATCACTCTATACCTACCAGGATGGCTAGAATAGAAAACAAGCCCAATATCAAAATCTGGAGAGCATGTAGAGAAACTGAATCATCCATTCACTGCTGGTTGGCATGTAAAATGGTATTGTGCCTCAGAAAAATAGTTGGCAGTTTCTCATGAAACAAAATATGCATTCACCATTGACCCAGCTATTGTATTCTTGGGCATTTATCCCAGAGAAATAAGAACTTATATTCACATAACAACCTGTGCATGAATCCTCACAGCAGCTTTATTCATAATACCCCAAATCTGGAAATAGCCCAGATGCTCTTCAGTGGGTGAATGGTTAAACAAACTGTGGTATATCCATACCATTGACTATTACTTAGTAATAAAAAGGAACTAACTATTGATATATTCAAAAGCATGAAAACTCCAGAGACTAATACTGAGTTTAAAAAGGCAATCCAAATAGCTTAAATACTATATATATATATACATTTACCTATAATACCTATATATACATGTCCTATTTAAATGGCATTCTTGAAATGACAAAATTATAGAAATGTAGTATATATTAGTGGTTGATAATTAGTAGATTCATGGACTTGGGATGGAGGTGAGGGCAAGAGAGAGGTGTGTCTGGTTATAAATGGGCAATAGGAAAGACAATGATAAAATCATTCTGGATTGACTGTGGTAGATACAAGAATGTACACTTGATAATGATTAATGACTGACAGCTTCCCTAATTTTTGTTTCCCTAATTTAGCACCAACCAGAGAAAGCCAAATATGCCAGATGCCCTTCTTCAGGCTACCCACCTCTCTCTTCCCCATGCCAATCGCCCCCAATCATGGCTTCATCTTCTCTTCCACCATAACACTTACCCACCCCTCTGTCTGCTCCAGTCTTTGCCAAAATGCAACTGTTGGGAGTTGCCTCCTTTGCAAGCTTTCATTAAGAAGTCTTTGCTTTTTTTTATTTGTTTAGTCTGCTTATTTCTAAACACCTCTCTAGATATCTGTGGAATAAACGATTCCAAGCAACCCGTGGTATATAACCTACTTCCCCGATTCTGTCTTCCAACTGCACCAGCTGGCAAATGGCCGACTGTGGGCTACTCCCTCCTTTTTGCCTTACAATTGGAGGCTCTTCCACAGGCTGCAACCTTCACAGGCTCCGTGATGGTTTCCCGGGGTCTGGAGCAGACCTGATGGTCACTTGTCAGATGCACCGGAAGGGCGCGAGTCCCTGTTTAAGGCTGGCATCCATTCTGATTGCTCCACGCCCTTGCCTCAGGTCAGCACTGTTTCTTACCAAAACATTACGGAAGAGAAGGAGTCGTGGCTGGGCTTCTAGTCCCAGCACTAGCTAGCTCGGAAGCCACAGCCCTCCTGGTCCTGCCTCCACTGCCGTATGAAGACTGCGTAAGTCATGTCTGAGGTCCCTTCTCCCGCTACCCAGCTGCACCTTCTATCTCCTCCCGGCCCTCACCCGGTTTGGACATGTGCAGCTAAGTCTCTGCTGCTGCCAGTCTCCACTACCCTGGCACTCGCCTTGCACAGAAGGCGCAGGCCGGTGAAGGGAGCTGGCATTTTCACTGCCGGGAAGAAGAGAGGCAAGTTGAGGGTGGAATCAAGTCCCTGATTTCTGGCCCAGATCTGTTGTTCTGCCACACCCTCCCTTATCATTCACAAGCACACTCGATGCCCCTGGGAACATGTTTTTAAAATGGAATGAGTCCAGAGTTCACATATGTTGTCTGAATGCAACATTGTGTAATGCCATTTTCCCCTGACTGTTCGCACCACCGCCCCCTTTAGAAACCCACTCTTATTGAGTGGCATTAGAAACAAAACAAAACAAAATCCTCACTCCCACTTCGAGGCCTAAGTCCTGGGGAGCCGGAGCAGGGGAGAGGTTGTCTCCTCTCAAGTTCAGCAATAAAAATGACTTTCTCCTTTCAGCTGCTCTTCCCTGATGTGACTCTGTGATCAGTATCACATGCTCAGTAGCAAGGATTTCTGTAGCGCCTTCTCAGCTAAAATAGATTTAACCTGCCCGCTGCTCTTTGTGCGGGAACAATGCAGGTAACAATAAGGAGCTGCTATATTGTTCATGCATGAATAGTCCCGATTCCAGATAGTTGCTGTTGGGCCCTGTAGATTATCTGCAAAGAATGTCCGGCTCCCTCTGTTGAGAAAGGTTATGCTACAGGCAAGCCATCCAGGCTGTTCATGGTAATGAATCAATAGGGGCCTGCAATTAATGAAGTCTTATTTCAAAATGGTAGGGAGTCCCCTTTTGAAATAGGCTCTGTTTTCTCCTCCAGCCTAATTGCATTGCCTGGGGTGTCTCCAGTTTGAATGGGTCAACTTTGTGTGTGAGCTGGGACTGGGGGCTGGTGGGAAGGGGCAGAGGGTGACAAGCAGGGTTGCTTTGGGGGCCTACTTGGGCAAGCTCTGGGGGAAATGAAACCCATATGTGTGGTTATTAACATGTGGCTCAGAACCAGGCAAACACAGAGGCAGGCTGGAAAAACAAGAGCATCTTCTAAGTTTCCCATTCCCGGTTTTTCAGCTGGTCAAAATCTTGACCATCAGGGATTCTGACTGTGTGGCTGTAGGTTGTGTCTAGAGAACCCATGGCAAATGCACAGAGATACTGCTGGGAAACAGCACAGGTTTCTGACTGAGCACGTCTGAATCTCAACCACTGTACTGTCATTTACCAGCTGTGTAACTTGAGGCAAGTGACTTAACCTCTCTGAGCACCCCTGTCTCATTTGTCATATCAGCACCTTCTGCTTATAAAGAAAATATAAAGAAAATATCTCCCGCTAGTAGGGACTCAATAAAGGGGGGTGGTACACATTGCTAGTTTACCAGCGTTTATCCTTCCTTCCTTACCAACAGATTTCCAATGTTGTTCAGCAGTGTATTCAGCCAAGAACATCCTGATTTCCCAGCGTCCCTTCCGTTGGAGTGGCCATGACATTTTGGTCAATTAAATGTGGAATCTGGTGGGCTGGGCTTCCTGGAAAGATATCAATAGCTAATGATAGACATCACAAAACTTCAGGCTTTTCTCCTGCTCTCCTGTTCCTTCCTGAACTCCAGTCACAATGACTGGAAGTATGGAAGCCGCCATCTTGCCACCATGAGGACAAAGTCTACATAGGTGAAGATAGAGGGACTGAAAGCTAACGGTTAGATGGAGCGATGGATGAAGTTGAGGAGCTGCTGTGCTCATCCTGAACTACCTCCCCAGGACCTCTATCAGGTGAGAACAATAAGTCCCCCAGCATTTAGGTAACTAATACTTGAGCTTCCTCTTAGATGCCACCAAGCACAGTCTCTTAACGATGCCCAGTGATTATTATTCCTCAGCAAGCCCTTAGAAACTTCCCTGGAGACTGACTAAGGTAAGGAGGAAGAATACACCGGGAGACTTGCCATCCAGTCTCTGATATTTCGGGACCTCCCTGCCTTCCCCTCATCTATCAACCCCCGTACCTGAGATCTTTATTTACATAGGTTTCCGTGTTTATCATTAAATCAGGACTTCTGGGGAAACACAGTTAAAGGGAGATCAGAGGCAAAAATAACCAAGCCTACTATACATACTTACCTACATTATATAAGATAGTGGAGTTAATCAAGTCCAAGAACAAAGGCAGTGCTCCAATGAAGAAACTGCCTACTGCGGCAACCCTGCCAAGTGCAGGACATAAGTATGGGAACCACCAGGCCAGAAATAATAACTGTAATAGGATTTAAAATGCTTCATCCCTAATAAAGATGCCTTTGCTGAATTCTCACCCCCTGGAGAAGTAGGAAGGAGTCCTGGGCTCGCGCCAAGGGACTTGGTGGGGACTTGGGAGAAGTGCAGGCACGTGTTAGCTAACGTGGGGCTGAGCCCCTTGACTCAGTGAGAGAGCTGGGAGGCATCTTCCCATTGACCTTTGAAGGTCAAGCCACCGGCCCCATCGCTCTGGGCAGTGTGGCTTAGATGCTGCCTCTCCAGGAGGATCGTGGAGCAAAATGAGTCGCAAATGAGCTAATCACCATTAACGTTTCGGCTGAAACTGCCAGTCTGACATCCCTCCTAATGGCTGACAAATGTCAGGGTGACTTGTGTGCTTTTTTTGTTAATTGAATTGGTTAATTAGGTCCCAGAGGCCTAGCTGCTAATTATGAGCCACAGCCGAATATGGGCTTAAAAAAAAAAAAAGATGCAAGGAAGTTAAAACAAAAGAGAAAACACACACACACACACACACACACACACACACACACTGCAACTCCTTTGTGTTCTTTACAATCTGTACTGTTACCTTCTCTTAATTTTTGACCCGCCACATGTTACCACCTTCTTGATGTTTGTTTTTTTTTTTAAAAAGAGGGGGGGTGCAAGAAAAACTCCAATTTTGCCTTCTTCCATGAGGAGCATCTGCTCCACCAGTGCTTCGTTCATTAATTTCCTGCCAATTAGCAAGAAAAAAAAAAGATAGAAGGGGGAAGGAGAGAAAAAAGTCCAGATTTGCAGCCTAATGCTTCACCTTGTGAAGATGGGTCTTTCAGAAGAGACACATCGCCTCCTGGCCAGGCCAAGAGGCAGCAAGAGTCCACAGACCCTGCAGGGACTTGTTGATGTTTAAAAGAATTTTCCAGAATGTGATGGAATAGGCTGTAGGCACAGAGCAGTCTTCACCACCCCTTGATGGGACTTCTTTCCTTAAAGGCAAAAAAAGAGCCTTCCTGTTCATGGAGAAATCTAGAAACATAGTCCTGAAGGTGAGGTCTCGGGGAAGTACCTCCCAGCTTTCAGTCACATACTCCGGGTGTTGTCTCGCTCCGGTTCTCACGGCAGTGAGGTGGCCTTAAAAGGAAGTCGAAAGCTGCCGTCTCACACCTCCACTGCACATGGCTCCTTGCAGCTGCCAAGCCCCCAATACCTGACAAACTGGTTAGTCGTCTTTGGTTGGAGGGAGAGGAAGAAGAGGTAGGGGCAGGGACGGAAACTGAGGTAGAGCATGGGACAAGAGAGCAACTCAAAGGGGTTTTGTGGCAGAATCAGACTCTCCGGGTCCCCAAGGCTTGGCCGGGATATCTGGCCAGGAGCAAGCCAGCCCAGACTCAGCCTACGTCACTCAAGGTCCAGCCGAGTCTGGGCTTTTGAGAACATGTGACTAGAAGCTTGGGGGCTTCAAGGATGTGTGAGACCAGACACACAGCTTCCTGACAGGCTGAGGTGAACTTGACGCACTCCTAGTTTCTCTGGCTTCCAGCTGACACCCAACCCAGAGATCTTCTCCAGTTTCTCCCATTTCCAGCCCTCAGCTCACTCCCCTGAGCACCTACTCTTGGCCCCCTGCTGTTCCCTAGGCCTCTAACTCTCCCAAAGACTTGAGCAGTTGTGGGGAGGGGCTCTGGCCCACACAGAGCCCTCCAGCCCCTTCCATCGCCCCTCTTCCTGCCCCTCCTAAGACCCCTCAGCATCCAGGCAGATGGCAGCTGACGTCATTGAGAAGCAAGCATGGAAAACTCAGTCAGACACAAAGCTGCATGTTCTACAGCGATTCCACCTGGGTCTGCTTTTGCACAAGTAGAGGTGCGTGTGAGTGTGTGAGTGTGGGAGTGAGCGTGTGCACATGCACACCAGTCAGCATTAAAATGCCACTGGCTTCCTGAGTTTGTCATGCGCAAAGCATCTCTGAAGGAATTTCAGGGGAAATTTTTCGTGTCAAAAATCCGTAGGGATAGTCGGTGAGGCGGGCTGTGCTGTAAAGGGGGTGTGGTGCCAGGGTCAAGAGCACGCTCTGTGTCCTGATGGCCTTGACATGTGCTAGCTGTGCCACCGTAGACTCATTACTTCATCTTTGAAGCTCATATTTTCAGCTTGAATGCAAATGGGAACAGTCCCTGTCTGCCTGGGCTGCTGAGGGAGTAACTGCGCCAAGTGTGGGCACAGGGGGGTGGGAGGGGGCAGAGTGCCTGGCGTGCATCTCATACCCAGGAAACAATAGCTGCAGTACTCACTTCCCTCTCTTCCTCTAGTCTTTTAAAACTGAAAGTCCACGGAAATATCAGTCGCACCAGGAACTTATCATTCGAATCTTAAACTTGATTCACTTTGCTTGTACTTAAATTATCCTTGAGTTTCTTTCACATATGTGATATAGGGCCCTCTGCTCTTCTTTCTCTAAGAGACTAGGGTCTTGTGACTCTTCAACCCAGGAAGATAACAATTTTAAGTCAGATTTACTCTGAGCCCTGCTCTGCCCCCAGGATCTCCCGTAGGACTCAAAGGAGAGGTGGGGTGGAGGGAGGAAGGGTTGTCATGTTCCAGAAGGAGCTGGATGGTAGCCCCCTCCTACGAGGCACACCCTCCGGTTCTTCCCACATTGCCCCTCCTGGTAGGAGTTGCCTCCTACGTCCTGGGGGAAGAATAGCTGTTTAAGGCCTGGTTCTCAGAGCAGGGAACTCAGGGCTTCTTTGAGTGTGCCCATTTCTTTCTGCTAGAGGAACCCTACAATTAGTTCTGAGTTTATTGGGTTTCATCATTAGCTGAAAGGGGAGTTAATCTGACCACCCTGGAAGGTAGAATGAGAAATGTCAGGTGTCCAGGGCTGAGGGAGGTCTCCAGACATAGGACTGGCACTCCCTGGAGGGAATTCCCAGGCGAGCTGGGGTGAGTTGCTGACCCTCCAGGAAAGCAGCTTGTTAACAGCTTGTTGAGGGGGTCATAGCCATTGGGGGTGGGGCTAATCCCACACCACACTGCCAGTTAATAGGGGCTCACCAAGAGATTCTAAAGGCGCCTACGTGACTGGGCTGGGGAGTGGGGGGACTGATGGCAGAAGTCTAAGGAACACCTAATTTCTAGGTGACAGGACATAGGCTGTGGATCCACCACCCTTTGGAAAGTGAGATCCTGAATTATCCAAGCCCCTCCACACAGATTACGTCATGGAATGCGGAAAGCAGGAGGGGATATGTGAATGATGATAAAACAAACCCCAAAGGCCTCCAGGGGCTTTGCGGACATTGCCCGCCAGGGGGCACCAACGAGGGAGGTGTGTTCTCACACCAGGGTGCCAGCCAGCACCCACCCTGGTGATTTTTCAACCTGTCCTTGAAATGAAATGGCTGAGCGTGCTTCCTCCAGCTCTGCAAAGGATACTGCAGAAAGAAAGGAGGTTTACACCTCTCCACAGAAAGAAAGAGAAAACAAAAATTAGGGGAACAGAACTATCAAGAATCAAACGGGTGGGAAGAATCAAACGGGTCGGTCGGCGTTGCCTTGTATTCTCAATTCTCAGAGATTCTTGAGAAGTTGATGTTATGATTCAGATTTTCAGGGGAGAAGACCAGAGCTCAGGAAGGAAAGGACAGTTCCCAAGTTACTCAGCTGAGACAGGCCCACCTGGGAATTGGAGCCATGACGATGGCAATGATGATGATGGTGACAACGACGTCGACAATTTCATGAGAACAAAGGCTGCTCAATATAGGGACGAGGCTACTTATACTCTCTGATGTTTCTTTCCATTTGGTCCTCAAATAACCTCCCAGGTCCATACCACTGTTAGCCCATTTCACATAGAGAGAATTAGGGAGAGTGTGAAAACTGGTGATGGATAGCCCACCAGTGCATGGCAGAAGCAGAGTCTCAATTCATGTTTCTCTGGCTCCATAAATACTCGCACAACACAGTGGACCATTCACAACTTCCAAAAAACACTTGTGCACAAGTCACCACATTTAATGACTGAGGCTGATATCTTCTACACTTAAGCAGGAAGACCAGGAAGGGCTCAGACTCGTCCTAAGTCATCCAACTCTTTAGAGTGGGAACCTGGCAGAAAACCATCCCCGAGTGCACATCCTAGATGGCAATGCCCTGGGGGTTTTCTGGGGGAGATTCTCCCCAAACGGTGGTGTCTCCTCGTGCTGCTACCCTCAGGTCCATCTCCTGGGGGATCGCCGAGAGACTCAGAGTGAGGAAAACCATGGTCCTACCAGGAGACCAAGACAAGCGGGTCAGAGCCCCGGCCACTGCAGCTCCTCCCCCAGCCCGCGCCAAAAGGCCCAGGTCTCGCCCGAGCACGGGATATTGACCAGGCGGTATTGATGCCCCACCTGCGAGCCGTCTCTCTTTATCGATAACCGATGGCCGAGCCTAAAGTTCAAACACTGCTGGGCGGCTTTCATGTTTGTAAACAGTATTGATGTGCATAAATAAGGACCCGTCCGTCCGCAGGATTAAACAAGGATGGAGGCAGAACATTTGGGAGATTAAATCCGGAAGCAGCTCATTAAAATCAGAGCTGGAAACCAAGCCGCAAATAGTGGCCAATTAATGTAAATGCCTTCCAATCCTGGACACCCCGTACCCCAACCCAGACTCTCCTGAGCTGGCGGCCAGTAAGGCTGCCTCCTTCTCCTTAGGATTACACTGGCCCAGCGCTGCCGTCGGGTTACCCCCCACAAAGCCTTCTAGGCCAGCGACCCCACAGTAAGTGTCAGGAAAACAACTCTGTCTGAGAAGACTGGGTGGTCCGTGGGAGAAGACAGACATCTGACATCCCCACGCTGACCCCGGATGTTCAAATGCAGCCTGGGACACAAGCACTCACGCTCTCAATTAAAAAAATAGTAGCAAGAAATGTGGACATAGCAACACTTCCTTCTCGAGTCTAAGAGAGAGGTTTCCAGCACCAGATTGGGCTGAGAGAGGGCAGGAGGCTCGCAGCTGCAGGACTTGCTCGTTTTAAGTGCTTTTACATTGTGACTACTCAGCCTCAAAGGGGACACGTTGACATTCCCCTGTCCAAAGGGAGAGCCAGTCCCAATGATAGCACAATGAAATGCACACCCCTCCCTGCCTTGGAGAGACACATTTCCTCCCTCTCCAAATTTAATAAACCTTGATCTATATGTTTAACTAACAACTTGCTTTTTCCTTCCAGGGACAAAGGGCCTTGCTTCAAAACAAAGCCAAGGACAGAATCTCGCAAAAACAGCATCAAAATTGCACGCACCAGATGCTTGTGCTGCAAGGATGGGGGTGCTGACCCTAGCCCACTCCCCCTTTCCATTTCCCTCTCACTCTAGCTGCATACCCCTGCTCTCTGCTAGTGAACTGGGCGGTGGTTTTGCAGACTCTCCTCTGCGACCCTCATTTGTCGACCAATACTTAAAACTACTTTCCTTCTCTTCAAACTATTCTTATTGGTGAGGGAAGCGAAGACCTGGAATTCAGGTATCCCCAAGTCCCACAGTGCTGGGCAGGCCACTTGGGTGTGTGCAGGCAGCAACCAGCATTCATGCTTTTGCGGATGCCACTTTTTGCCATCTTTAGTGTGACGCCCTTCAAAGCCAGTAACAATCATGGCTGACATAGCTTCAGAACGACTGCCAGGCTCGATCGAAAGCACTTTCCATGCCTTAACTCATTTAATTTTCCTAAAATCCACAAGAGAGGAAGTTGAGACACAAATAGATGATGTTTTTGCCACAGTGACCTTATTTCCCCAAGCAAGCTTCAAGGTAGGCAAACCATGTTAGTTTCATTGTTAAAGTGAGTAAACAAAGCCACGAGGTTGCTCATGGTGGGAGAGACCATCTCACAGAGACCTCTTCGGGGCGCCTGGACGCCCTCCCTCTAAAGAGGGGCATGGAGGTACTGACCTGCTGACATCACTTACAAACGTCACTTCATCCAAAGTCAGCTATGACTCAATATATCTCCAAAAGCACCGGGCTTGAGAGAGGATGAGGGGCTCAGCAATATTTCATCGAAAAGGGATCAGAACAGGGGAGAGAAGAGCATGAGGGATCGTGGTGACGGGTAACGGGTGAACCGGTAGTGGGAGTTTTATGGGGAGCACATGATGATGTAAAAGATATAAATTAAAAAGTAGCTATAAAAAATAACTAAATAAAAATGTTCTTAAAAAAGAGCAATGAAATCAAGTATTTGAAAGAACAAAATGCCATAAACTGCACTAGGCTATATTGTTCCAGTTCAGGGGTTTGTTCCCCAGACAGATATCAAGACCATTTTTTTTTTCTCAGCTGGTTCTAGAAAAGGTCCTCTTGCTGGATTGGGGGCCAGAAAGCTGTGTTGCATAAAGGCACCTAGGATTTCTGGGAGCAAGGGAGTATTTGAGTGGGCGGTATCGTGTTCCTGGTTTTAGGTTAGCTCCAGGACTGGAATGCTTAACTCATGTGGTTTTTCAAGATTAATCATAAGTTACAACAAGCTACTGCCCCTTGGGGTATTTCATTTGCATCATTTTCTCTCCCAGGGGGTTGAAGGAAGAAAAAATATCCGCTGCACAGCTTTGGAAATTAGCTGCTTGTCACTCACTCACTTGGAAAGGGATTTGGATCTCAGGGCCTTCACCCCGGGGCTGCGGACTGGCTCCCCATCAAGCAAAAGATGTTCTGCTGGACGAGACGCTGGTGCCGATGTCTGAGAGTGCGGGGCCCAGCCGTGGGCGCCTCGGCCGTAACACAAGCCACGGGCTCCTGCATGCAGGCACGTCCAGAACCGACATCTCACCCTCACAGGCATGGGGGTCAGGAGTAGGCCAGCATGCTCTCTCCACGGAAGCTGGAGGCCTAAGTTGGAGGGAGGCATTTTTTAGGAGGTGGTCAGGGTCCTCAACAGTCCAGATGGGGCAGCACCTGGAAGCTGACCTGGCTGGAAGGCTGTTGCCTGCCTCCGAGAAGGGCGCCCCCTGGCCCAGTGTTATCTGATCCAGTCGGGCACAGAGAACCCAGGGGAGCTGGCTTGGCGGGGGGCATGTCGTCAAGGTCTCCGAGCACGAGGCCCACACTCTCGGGAGGATGAGCTCAGCCACAATCTGAGGATGATGGGTCGGCAGGGCCCAAGGCCCTGGGCTGTCCTCAGCCAGATGCAGCATGACGGGGAATCAGGGAGGCGCAGGGTCGCTGCTACATGGGTGTGGGTGGGGGAGATCAGGTCAAGGCCCCTGCATGGCGGGCTAGGGCTGCACCCCTCCCTGCAGACCCCACCTTCTGCAGTCCAGGGGTGACCATATTCTGATTGGGCAGACTCAGGAGTGGGCCTGACCCAGGGGCTGATGCTAAATCCACATGGATGACTCCAGCCCTGCCAAGATCGGGCATGCTGCTTCCGGGGTGCTGACTGAGAGGTCACTGCCAAGTGCTGAGGCCTCTGGGAGCCTGACGCTTAGAATCAGCAGGTTCTTCAGGAAGCAATAAGCTCCTGTTTAACCAGAGGAGATTCCTTTACCTCGCTAAAGTCCACCATGTTAGAAAATTATTCATTATTACTTATTATCCTAAATTGATGATTTCCCACGCTCAACTAGACTTAGTCCTCATTAAATTTTGACTACTTAGTAACCCCAAATCCACGGGAGAATTCTTCTTCCTCAGAAACTGTAACAGTGCCCAATGGTCAAAAATGAGAGTGACCCATTTTTTCGAGTTAATTGAAACATTCCCGTGACCTGGCACCAAGCAACCTTCTCCTGGCACCTCTCACCCCACACCTCCCACACACAAGGGGGTGCCACCTCTGGACCTCACAGACTCCCTGCTCTCCTCCCCACCCCCAACTTTTTATTTAGTAAATTTCTTCTCTTTCAGACTTGATTTCCACTGACTTGAGACAGCCTCCATGAGGAGACTGAGCTGCTAGGTGGACTTGTGGGGGCAGCCATCACGAAGCAGGAGCTTAAACAATAAAAAAAAAACTAGGCTGGCTCCCACTTTGGGGGACCAGAGGTCTAAAACTGAGCTGTTGGCAGGGTCGGTCCCATGGAGGGTGACGAGCCGGAGAGCTACTCCGGGCCTCTCTGCCCAGCTCGTGCCGGCCGCCATCTTCAGATTCCCTCAGCGCGGCCCAAATTCCCCTTTGCACCAGCGCACCTGTCATGGCGGCTCAGGGTGCACCCTAATGACCCTGTGCAGGAAAGGCCACGCGGGAAGCACCACGTGTGGGCGGGCGAAGCCGTCCACACGGCCTCCCTCTCGAAACACCAGCTGCAGGCGACCTGGGGCCGCCAGTTCACGCCTCCAGCTCTGTCTCCTCCCTGGAGATGGGAACCATCACCTCGACCCCACCTTCCTGATTTTGCGAAATCAGCCCTGTGGCTCTCCATGAAACTGCTCTGGGAGTGATTCCCAGAGCCCCGAGGAGCGGAAGGCACCCACGGCCCACAGAGGGCTCACAAAGCAAGCGACAGTTTGTGTCAACTGCAAAGACACCGGTGACAGTCCAGATCCTCCGTCTGGGCTCCTGGGAGGCGGGCGGCCTGGGTGGGCAGCGATGGGGAAGGCAGGGTTATAGGCATGGCCCACACAAGGAGCCTGGGAGGGGAGGGGCAGGTGTTAGTCCCTGAGTCCACGAAGCTCCATGGAGTCCTCCCTTAACCTGCTCTCCACCACTCCCTTTCCTGGCTAGTGCAGCACCAAACCCTCATCCCCATTAAAGGGGAAAGTGAAGTGGGATTGTTCCTGGCATGCTGCAGCAGGAATCTGAGGCTCAGAGTATTAAGCAACATTTTCAAGGTCACGCTTTTAGCAAATGCTTACAGAACATCTTTCAGCGTGTGCAGCAAAGGTAGGCGGCACGGGCTTGTGCTTTTCCCATTTCACAGAGGAGGACATCAAGGCCAGAGAGTTAAAGAACGTGCCTACCATCACACCATTCTTAGATGGCCAGACATGGGAGAGCCTTGGGTTTGTGCGGCCTAGGAGGCACATTTTTCTCCCCATATTTAATATCTGTAAAGCTGGGGTGTATCTTTGCATTGATGGTTTGTCATAGTTGAGGAGTCAGCATTTTTTTTCTTTAGTGGAATATAAAATATGGTGCTTCTTGAAGTTGATGACATCTTACTTAGAATCGATGAAATATGAGACATGATTTCTTCTTGACCCGCCCCTCCCCACTTCCCTTCATCAATTTTGAGATTTAGAAATGATTCTTCCTTCTGGATGGAGGGGAAATTAGACCTAAGACCTATCATCATTCCTTCCCCACCCCTCCAGCCTCCTGGGCGAAAATGCAGCAGGAGAAGCTGATGAAAAGTGGCCAGTTAGGATGCAAGGCAGTGAGGGCAGCAAGGCGTCTGCTCAAGGTGGGGTGTTGGGGAAAGAGGGGGGCCATCCAGGGTCAACCTTCACGGATCACCCCGGCCAGGGACCCTAGCACATTCACTCATCTGTGCTCCCTGGAGCTAAGTGCAAATCCATCCTCAGAGGGGCAGAGATGAAGCCAGGAGCCCCGGGCAACTGCAGAAGTCACGTCAAGGCCCCGGAGTTACTGAACAAGACACGAATCTGTGGCCATTTCTTGGGGGGTAAATACTACCACATGTGCCTAAAACTCTCACATCATTTAGTCTGCGCTGACATGAATCCCCTTGGAAGAGTTAGCGTTTGGTTAGGTAAACGTTTCCCCTGTCCCCCCCAACTCCCCTCCCTGGTTCTCCATCAATATCTTGCAGATGTTGGAACAATCCGAAGCTGACTCCTTTCCCACACTGGAATGCCGGCCTGGGGAAGGAGGCAGCGGGGCTTGCTGGCCGCTGGCGACCCTCAGCTACGCGGGCCTCCTACATTCTCTTGCTGGTGATCAAGCCCTTGGCTGCTCCCTGCCAAGTATTAAGTGCTTGTTCCACAAACCTGGTGTAGATTATCACTTTGCTGTATAGATGTATCTAATAGAATTAAATAGTTGGCTCCTGACCAGTAACAGATGTGCTACATATAATGCAATAATAATGAGATTGAAACCACCATGTAATATCGAGGGAAGAATGGAGGCGACTTGCATTTCTCGAGTTTGGAAACCAGCTTGGAGGAAAAGAAACTAAAGAGCGTGGCCATTTATTTGCACAGAGTGAGCTGTATCTGGGTTTTAGATTCCCTCAGGGTGCCTCTTGTAACCGGGTCCATGCCCCTGACACGGGGCAAAAGACAAACGGGGGGAGAGGGTGATGATTTGGGTGGGAGGTGGACTCATCCAGCTCAGTGACCACCTGCCTGCTTGCTGTGGGGCGCGGTGACAAGATGGCGCCTGAGGACAAGATGGCGCCAGAGGAAAGAGGAGCTAGGTCCGCCATTACAAGATGGCGCCCGAGGAATGAGGGGGCGGAGCTTTGAGAGTGGGTAAACAGGATAGCCATAGCCCGTGATGTTCACGTGTACAGTGGCTTTGGAGCTCGTGCGTGCGTGATCACTAAGACCATTGGTCGGGCCCAGTTTGACCTTTACCCTGATTGGAGCAGCCCAATAG